>JZKD02S0026037.1:320557-334558 GCA_000966675.3 Picea glauca | reverse complement strand
AATGATTCCCCACTTTCCCCCTCACCTTCCTCACTCCCTCTTTTCCCTTTATATCATACTTAGAATTAAAAAAAAAAAATATTAATAATCGGAATCATGGGGACGGACTCACCCACTCCCCCTCATTCCTCACTCCCTCACCCATCCCTTCTCTCCACATCCATTAAAATTATTTTGAGTATAGCGGTCGGTCGGACTCGCCATACTCCTTTTCCCTTCCCCCTCACATTTCCTCAAGTCTGCCCCCGACAATCTCACCTCACTTCTCCCTACGTCACTCCCTGTCACTTCGCTCCCTACATTTCTCCCTCCCCTCTTCCACCACCTACATTTCTACCCTTCCCCTACAATACCCTTTCCCCCTTTCCTACACTCCCGTGCCTCCCACACTTAACTCCTTTTATTTAAACTTTATTATTATTATATTACTCACCTTTTAACTTTTCCATTTTATAAATTACTTTATTTAACCCACATGTAACCTTGTGCCATGTACCCGAATCTCCTAGCCTATGGAGGATTTCCACATGGAAGCTAATTAATTGGAGACACATGGAAATATATTAATGGTTGGACAAAATTTAATCCAAGGGTCTAGATTTGTCCACGAATTTTGATCAATGGTGGGTGAGCCACAATCTTGCATAATCCATAACTTGAGCTCCAGGTGTCGAAATCACGCAAAATTTATACCGTTGGAAAGGTATTTAGATGTAGAAGATGATGATAGAGATTTCAAAGGCTGAAGGTTGCTACATTTTCTCTAGAAATTAAAATATCAGTCAGCTGCATTTTTAATGGGCATGCATGACAACTCAACTTCACGAGCTCATATATTGAGATCCAGGAAACAGATTTGGAAAAAATGTATATAGTTGTAAATATAAGACAATGAAGATCATATATGAAATTATTTCCATGGATAAAACATTTATTATCATTCCCAGAGAATTAAAACACAATCGTCCTCTTTTAAAGGGAAATTAATTAAATTTCAAAAATAAAAGTTTAATTAAAATTTTATTAAAAAAGGAGACGGACCCACTTTCAATATACTTGTATTGATGATGTGAATTCATTAATGAGGAATTAATGAGGCATTAATTAAACAGAATATTTCAAGAAGAAACTTGTACGCGAATTTCTAGAAGGGAGAAACCCTAACTACCCAAGTAGTTAGAAAATCTCTCCTTAAAAAGAGAAGAGAGGCACCATCAAAGGTCCAACAATGAGTATTGTACGAGAGAAAATCATAGTAAGTTTATGATGATCACATATTTCTTTCTTTATCAGTTCCTTCATCCATTTATTCCACCTCTTTCACTAGAAAGGTTTAACCAATGTCTGATAACTTCTCGTTTTCTTCTTTCCAGGTCTTGATGTTCTACTTTCACCCACCATCCTCCTTCTACAAGATTATTTCTTGTATTTATTTTCTTTATGGTCCGTGGGAGCCCCAATCCTAGTCCTTAGGACAAACAAATTTTACATTTCAAAGAAAATGTAACTTACTATATATTTTTTAGAAATTTCAAGAAAGCTACTTCAGGAACAATCTCGACTGTACTTTGTAACCCTGAGTTTTGAATATAAAGTATTTGAGGTTGATCTATCATTATCTTTATTTGAGCTTCCCATGTTCACTCTGTTAAATTTATCTTATGCATGCATACCATCTTCTTTTATTTTTATTTTTATGTGATCAAAAATATTTAGTTAAACTATGATGGATGCAAAGAAATTTTATCTATTTTTTTTTAATATATGAAGTGTGTGGTTTCTGGTCATTTCTACAAAACTTCATTTAAAAAAAAAAAAAAAAAAACATTTTATTTCTTGTTATTTTATATTTCGTTGATTACCATGATGGACTTCTACAAAGTCCCATATTCTGAAGAGCTAGAGTCCCAAGAAAATCTGAATTAAAGAGGAGTACCACCTCTATAAAACCCAGGGGGATTTATATCCTCGTGAGATTGTCGTTTCGGTCCTAACGGATTCAAGTGTCAACACCTCTCTAAAAATATTTAGAAAACCTCATATTGCTTGATGTACTCAACTTTCCTTCAAGAATATCGCGTGCGTACACCCCTTGCTAGTCATAAACCTACGTACATGTTAATTTGACTCAAACAAATAATAAATCTCGACATTTTGGGTGGATTGGATGGGTTCCTCAGGTTCCTGACCTCCTATATCCCCTCCATAACTACTCCAACTTTCAAAAAGGATTATAAATTGGAGACTTGGGGTGGAGGAAAAACATAATATAGAAATGCATCCTTATGCTGGAATTTTCATTATAGTCCTACAAGTCCCCTTTTCCCCTTGCATATGAGATTGTCTTTCCCATATGAAAACCCTTGTTTTCAGAAGTTGTGTTCTCCCTATCTTGTCAGGAAGAAATACTTTTCCTTCATTGGAATTGTTTGAGAACAAAGTATTGGAGGTAGTGTTTATCATCTATGGCCTTGGGTAGAGGAAATTGGAGCCCATTTTCAGCATTGTATAACAATGGTTACAGGTTGTAACCAAATTTTATGTTGTTCATAATAAAAGATCTCTCGTTCTCATCCAATTTCATTTATTGATTCATGTTTTTGATATATTATCTATATCTTGATTTGAATATATTATGCCAATTGAAATGAGAATGTTTAGTTAGTTATCAGATAACTACCTATTTGTAGTTTCATTTCTCTTTGTTTGTAGGAGATTTCAAAGGATCGTTGCGGAAGACTACTGGAACAAAATCATTCACACGGGATCAATATCAAACATCAAAATCTAGGTTTATTCTCTTCTCTTTCTATTGAAAGTTAGTTATTTCAAAGTAGTTATTCTTTATTGACTTCTTGATTTGAGTCTGAGGGTGGTATTTTAGGGTATCGCTTTGTTTTGGTCCTGATCCATAACCATAGTGTAACAAACCCGACCCCCTAATCCACTCTAGGTTTGGTGGGATGTTTGATTTTCCTCTCTTGTCAATATGTACTAGCATTCGGTTTCATTAGTGCATATGTGAAGACATCTCTTATCACTATATATACTATGATGAATCTCACGATTCACAACAGAAGGCCTCCCTCTGAGTCAGTTAAGTTTTCTAGGGATCCATAAAACCCCAATCTGAAGTTCATCATTAACCCTTGCCTTCAATCAATAACCATGGATACTCAGACTAATTCTCGTCAGATTTCCCCATTGCCAGGGTCGACACATCTTTCCCAATGGATTTAATCCAATAAATCGTTCAAAGGGATCCAATGACTCTTGGATATGTTGGTTCAATGGATACGATCTCGTTGGCGCCCCTATTCAATCGAAGATTACCCTCCTCCTAATGTCTCGATCTTAATGTACCCAGTGGGGCCCATAGTAATTAACAATTGCGATCAACTCTCGCCCATGCTTAAACCAATGGCCCACCTTCATTCTCAGAGTTCCTCCTCATCGAACTTTCTCCATTCTGGTTCCATGAACTACTTTGAATGACCCACTCTGACCTAACACACTTCGACAGATTGAATGATCCTCATTCATTTGATCTGATATATGTGGTGTTCCTCGAGGTTTACAACTAATCATCGAACAAGGTTTAAGAACCCTCCTCCTGGGAATGATTCTTATAATATCCAATGGATGAGGTCTTGTGGATGCTCCCTAAGAGATCTATGTTCCTTGGAATCTCTCCTTTCAGACTCCCATCCTAAACCTCTTCTCAGACCTCTGAAAGTCCTTACTCTGATACACCAACAATGGGATCCAGTGGTATAGAATCCCTTGTTTCCATCCTTCGATAAATCGATGGCCATGTTAACTCAGGGTCTTAATATAATCCCTTTTCTTAGCCACTCTGATGGTAATCCCATCCGACCAATGATTCTAATCTACCCATTATGCTGATTCAACGACTTTGAATCATACCATATTAAAATGTTGGTTTTCTTCAAGGTGTCAGCTCGAGTCTAGACTTAAACAATTTAGGGTTTCTGCTAAGTCTTTTTTGAGACTCTACCAGACCCTTAATAGATCTTAAATTTACTCTTAACCCATTTAAGGTATTCTTACTTTGAATTTTTGATAAGGAATTGCATCCTGCAAAATTTCCACTTAAGGAAAGTGATTTTTCAGAGAGGCCAAGGCCCCTTTAGCCTACACAAGAACCTCTTTGGTACCAGGGTATTCTCCTCATCTCCCATATGAATATTTTTTCCATATATTGAAAACTTTCCTCTCAAAGATGCAAGGTCCTTAGGGGTACAAACTACCCATACTTGTTTATTTTCATGATTTACTGATTTAAACAATGACAACAACATGCATAACCCATTTTCCTCGGGAATTCAATTCATTGATTACAAACATCCCCATTCCCATTTAAATTAGAAAAACACATGTTTACATCATTCATGCACAATTAAACAGATCAAGTTAAACACTTATCTGATTAGGGAAATAGCCACCACCAATTGACTAAGAGAGGATGCCTTTCCTCCCAACCTTATGCCATAATGTAGAGTTCCTTCCTACAATATGCCACCCCTGTGCCAAACCATGATACCACAAGAGGAATGATTCAATTGGTTTCCAAGCTTAGGATGATCTAGGAAGGTTACTCTCCTTCCTCCTCTAACAAAAGAAGAAGTCCCCCCCTTCCCATTGAGCTCAAGGTCTCTACAATTTTATCAGGTAATTTATCAAATGGATTTCCTTTGCACAAGGGAGTCCCTTCTCTTCTATACAGTCCCTTAGTGACCTCCCCTTCCTAGTGCTGGTTTCTGTCCAATAAGTACCAAGCTGCAACCCTTTATATCTTTAGTCTGGATTTGGGTCTTCTTTGTTTCAGAGTGATCATCATTGTATTGGACAAACTTCCTATTTTATTCAAGGAAATCTATCAATTTTCTTGTCTTCTTCAATTTGTGCTCACAAACACCTATGTTCATTACATCATTTCTCTATCAACTTTATACTCACTTGTTCCTTCTCAAGTTGTCTCTTCTCGAGCTCCTTCATGCTATGTTCTCTCTTTTTCATTTTGTTTTGCGTGCACACCCTAGTGTGTGCTCTCTTTCTCCAGTACTCTAGCTCTTTGTTGTCTCTTGGTGTTTTTCCACCTTTTTCTTATTCTTCAATCAATCCCTTAGGATTCCCATGGATTCCTGTAGACATGACCTACTACCTATGATCCCAATATTGAAGGGGAAATTTCGTGGTGTCCCCTGCGTTAGTTTTCGTAGTTGACCCCTTGATTTCGTCAAGAGGCCAACACTATCATGCGTTATTAACTTTTTCAACCACCGGTCTAATTTCCTTAATTGGTCATGTGGTTCCATATAGATCAGGGTATGTTGGTAGGTGTGTGTGTTTATGTCTTGCAAGAATAATATGGCTTGTTAAACAAGGTTTCTGTTTTATTCACTAAAACATCTCAGCTCCACCTCACTTTTCCACTTCATCAATTCATGCTTCATTAGTTCCCACTTGTGTATCATGGCCAATACTTTCAAGGATATTCCCTCTCAGTCATCTGTTTGGTATTTTTATTAATTACAACACACTTACATGCTTCATAATCACATCATATGAATTCTTAACATAATTTCATTCTTGGGGGAAAATAGGGTGTTACATTCTCCTCCCCCTTAAAATAAACACCATCCTTGGTGTTTAAAATACCATGTATGTACAATTTATATAGGAAACAAAAATGGGTATGCCAATATCATGGCATCTTCCATCTCCCGTGTATCCTCATCTTCTCCAAATTACTTCCATTGCATGTTGACCTCCACGATGGCTTGGTTTCGAAGCATTATTTCTCTCCTATCTAGGATGCATTGAGGTTGGGGATGAAATTCTCTTTCTAGTTCCACCTATATCATAGTCCAATAAAAAACATGATTATGATCATGGGCATATTTCTTTAACAAATACACATGGAACATGTTATGAGCTCTAAAATTAGGTGGTAATGCAAGTTTGTATGCCACTAGCCCCACTCTTTCCAGGACTTTAAATGGTCCACAATAGCAAGGTGCCAACTTAGCACACATTCTCATTCTCAGGGAAATTCCCTTTGGTATCACTTGGAGATACACATGATCTCCCACTTTGAAGTATTTATGACTTCTCTTGTTGTATGCATATCTCTTTTGTCTATCCTGAGCTACTTTCATATTATGCCTTATCTTAATCATTGCATGTTCCATCTCCTTCAACAACTGTGGTCCAAGGATAATCTTGTCCATTGGATTGTCCCAACTGATTGGAACTCCGCAATTTCTGCCATATAAAACCTCAAACGGGCTCATCTTCAATGATTCTTGGTAACCATTGTGTTAGGAAAACTCTACCAAGGGTCGATACTCCTCCCACTATTTGGGCTAATGCATAACATGCATACTTAACATATCCTATAATACTATATTCACTCTATTGTTCTAACCATCGTTTTGAGGATGGTAGGCCATACTAAATTCCAATTGTGTTCCTAAGATTGCGAACAAGCTTTTCCAAAAACTAGAAGTAAAATTGGAATCTCGGTCCGAGATTATGGTCTTGGGTAGACCATGCAATCTGAAAATTTCCTTCATAAAAAATTAGCAACATCTATGTCCGTGAAAGTAGACTTAATGGGAATAAAATGTCCCGCCTTTCTCAACTTATCCACTACAACCATGATTGCATCATGTTGTTTGATTGTCTAGGGTAGATTACTAATAAAATCCATGGAAATAGTCTCCCACTTCCAGTTTAGAATTTGCAAAGGCTGCAATAGCCCAGTAGGATGTTTGTGCTCCACTTTCACCTGTTGACACTCCAGACACTTAGTGATGTATTGAGCAATGTCCTGCTTCATTCCTGACCAATAGTACATTTGTCTTACTATTTTCACCATTTTTTGGTAACCAGGATGACCTACATAGGATCTTCGATGGAACTCATCCATAACCAGGTACCTTAAATATGCTAAATTAGGAACATACAATTTGTTGTTATACAAAATCAAGCTATTAGTTCTAAGTCGATATCCTTCATATTTCCTTTCTCTAGGTTCTAATTGTAACCCTCCTCTTACTTGAATGAAGAACTTATCTTCCTGCAATAGGGTTTTAATCCTCTATTTAATGTCAGAATGTCCTACACTTGTTTCTGCTAAGTGTATAGTCTGCATGCTCCGACTGAGTGCATCTTCCACTCTATTTTCCTTTCTTTTTATATGTTTGATTTCGAAATAAAACTTGCTAATAAACAAAAACCACCTGGCCTATTTGGCATTCAACCTTGAATGATTGAATAGATACTTTAGACCAAAGTGGTATGTCATCAAGAAAAACCTTCTCCCAAGAAAATAATGCCTCCACATCTTCAATGCATGCACAATTGATGCAAGATCTAAATCATGGGTGACATACTTTTTCTCATGCTCATTCAACTTTCGTGATTCATAACAAATCACTTTCCCTTATTCCATAAGAACTCTACCGAGACCTTGTTTGCAAGCATTGGTACAAACAAATAAATCCTTTTTTTGGGTTTTTAATCGTCATAACATAGACATTGGTCGGAAGATGCTTGAGCTGCTGAAACATGGCCTCACACTCTACTAACCATACAAATCTATTCCCCTTCCCCTTTGTAATAATGTAATAGTGTTACCAATTTTAGAAATTCCCCTTATGAACATTTTGTAATATCCAACCAACCCCATGAAGGATCTTACTTCTGTTACATTTTTATGGGCATGCCAATCCATGCTTGCCTTGATATTTTTGGGATCCACTGCCACTCCTTCTGTTGAGATTACATGGCCTAAATAATGGATTTGTTTTTGAAATAAATCAAACTTGCTGAAACTATCATGTTGAGCCTCATTTTTGTCACCTCCAATTGCCTTATCTTGTACCATATCCTAACCAATTTTGCCTCATACATATGCACTCTCTGCCTATTTTCCTCAACAGACATGTCATTTAACAATTGTTTTGTACATGAGGTAATATTCATTTAGTGATGATTTATGTGGTTTATTAATGGTTGGAATTGAATAATTAATGATTATTATGCTCCTAATTACTTTGATTATTAATTAAGAAACTCCATCCGGTACTACCACTAGTCAGGTACTGCAACACACCATTGATCCGATACTCCACTTGATTCGATACTGCAACAACCCACCAATCTGGTACTCCGCCTGATTCGGTACTCCACTAATCTGATACTCCACCTCTTCCGGTACCAGCTTCATCTGGTACCATCTCTGCACCTCTTCCGGTACCAGCTCTGCACCTCTTTTGGTACTAGCTCCATCTGGTACTACCATCACGCTGGTCCGGTACCCAAATTATGAATGTGCTAGTCCAGTACTAAACCCTTGCCTATAGGATTCCAGTACCAACATCCTATAGGATTCTGGTACTAGATTTGCACCTCGATTTCTGTGCAGATAAAGATGAATCTCAAAATTTGGGGACATGGGTTTTGTCCAGAGTGACATTTTCAGGTGCAAAAATGGGACATAATTCACCCATCTGACACGTGTGTAACTCCATCTTAGAGGGAACGATTCAGCCTAAAATCATCAAATATTTCTAAACTTCCATATTGCGCCTTGATTTTCATGCAGATGGAAGTATATCTTAAACAAAAATCAAATGGGTTTTTAGAAAATCTATCCAGATAGAAAACCCATAAATCGTTTCTCAAAATTCATAGTGGATAGAGATATATCGAAGGATCTTTAACCCGATTTTGTAATATATGTTGAAAACCCAGATTTTGTGCATAAACAGTTTAAACTAATTCTGAGTTGGGGGATTTTTTCTGATCCATCCCCATTGAATTTCCTTGTATAAATATGAATGAAGAAGTAGTAAGTAGAGGAGGATACACATTGTTATGTTGAATGAAATGTTGAACTGTTGATTCAATCGATCAATTGAAGGAATACAAATGATATTTTGTGCAATTCATGGGAATGAGTAAAGTGCTTTAGTCTGCAATTTCTTTAGAGGTACCTTGTTGGTTCGGCAAGGGCTCACTGCCCCAACCAAGGTAAACCTCCCTGTACATGTCTTTGTGTGTTGTAAGTCAATTGTGTGAGTGTGAAAACTTAATATGTGTGTGTGTTGTAAATGATTTTAAAAGTTCAGTATAGATTTATTTGATTTTGAATCAGTGTTAGTAAATGGTTATACATTGAATAGGGTAGATAATTCCATTTCCATTTCTGCAGATTGATATTTAATTGATAAGATTTTGATAGATGTGTGGGATTGTTAAGTGAGCAATTGTTATTGTTTTGAATTTATGATTGTGATGTTCTTAGTAGGTACAAGAACCATAAGACTTCATCTCTCGCCTTCATGTTCCATGTAATGAAGTCTGTCAATCATATTGATTGTTTCCTATATTAAAGAAGGTTTGATTGGAATTGATATGGTTATGATTGATTTCTTTCTATGAGTGAATAAAGTATTGTTGTTTCAAATGCTACAAGAAGCAAGATCTAAGTTCATCTCTCCATTTCATGAGCCTCTAATGAACAGACTTGTTATCTAAGAAATAACCTTTTTCATTGAGTGTTTGCTTGAGAGTTTAGTTATCAGTTTTATCTTCCGAGTTTGATGTTGTGTGAAGTGTTCAGATATCTCAAAAACAAATTATTTTGTTATTGATTGTTTCTTGATTGAGCTATACTCATCAGACATAGATAAACCACCTATTGCTGGCACACATAGTGTAACAACTCTGTTGATTACAAATCTCGGTCGATAATTTATGTTTGGTATTATATTATGCATATAATTGCACCAACATTTTGGCATCATTGTTGGGGGGTTGTAAACGATAATAGGTAGTATTTGAATCAGATTGCTTTAATGGTTTTGGATTGGGTTTATGGACGACCTAAGGGCAGAGAGAAAA
The DNA here is from genome assembly GCA_000966675.3 of Picea glauca. NCBI lineage: Eukaryota > Viridiplantae > Streptophyta > Pinopsida > Pinales > Pinaceae > Picea > Picea glauca. Next base: position 324,622 of record JZKD02S0026037.1, on the reverse strand, counting down.
TGGTAAGACATGAGGGAAGATCCCACACATCTACTTTGGTGGGGTTTCTCCAAAGTTAGGTTGTCCTCTCTTCTTTTAATGCAAGTGTGTTTTTCCTTCTTTTATGAAAAATTATGTTTTCATGATGTGATAGCTTGTGTGGATAGATAACCTGGTGACAACAGGGTCCCAGTAACGCAAGGAGTTCAAGTTTGGTGTGTTTTATTTTTGAAAATAGTTTAAAAATTCAGATTTTTGATGATAAATCATGTTTGGGGCACTGTAAGAACCCCTGAGTACTAATTTGTGTTGCGAGACAGGGATCATCAACCAGCTAGAGTAATTCAAGGATGATTAAGAGATTGAAGAATGTTCCTCTAAGAACTTTCTCACATTCTAGCAGTAACTGGGATATCCGCCTCTCAGGAAGAGCATATCTTGACAGCAGTCAAGAATTTAGTTGTCTCTCCACAAGAAGATTTAGAAGTCCCTTTGGATTCCTATTGTCAATTTGTTGAGGAGACTAAATAATCATGGATATAATTCAATGGAGAGCAACCACTGGAACCTGATATTGAGGAGTTCTTAGCATGCCTCTTAGCAGATCCTGTATGTAATACAAATACCAATCATCTTGAAGAAGATAATCTGTGTAGCATGGAAAAGGAGCACATGTTGTGTGACCTAAAAAAAGAAGGGAAACTAGAATATCTTGATCCTATTGAAAGATGGTTCTAATTAGTTGACAGGTCACACTACTCTTTTGCTTTTCGTTATTTTTTTATATCATCATCAAAGAAGCTGGTCCTTCATACTCCGGTATGCATTAAAATTTATCTTTTAAACCCGAGTATGAATATATTTCTAACCCTGTTACACACATGGCTTCATTGGAAGTATGATTATACTTGAAGGGCATTTTCTTTTGTTCAATTAGAGTAGGATAGTAAATCAATAATTAAATGTTGCACATAAGTAAAATGCAACATATCTTTCATACTTTTCACAAATGGGAATGTCAAAAGATAATAAAACAATTGGTTTAAGATCTTTTGTTCCTATAGTAGATTTCTTTCTAAAACGTTATGATAATTTTGTTTGGAATTTTATGAGAAAGTAATATCTTCATCCTCTGAATGCACACATAATATTGGAAGGGTTTCAAAATCGAAGAAGGTATCCTTGTCAATGGAAGATAACACTTAAGGGAGTGCTTTATGACCTATTTCTTCAAATTTTTTCTTTTGCCTTAAGTTGTAAAAGATATGCATTCGTGTTGTATCCTTACCTATCTATTTTAAGAACACTATTTCACAAGGGTGATCAATTAAGTGATATTTTTAATAAAAATTAGAACTGAATGTTAATTCCAAACTATTTTATTCATATCTAATCATTCAACTTTGGACATTTTCCTTGAATTTTCTGTTTGTAATCATGAATAAAAATCTAGTTTTAATTAGTTCTATTGGTTTGTTTTTAGCAGATGTTCACAAACCTCTGATCAAACTTTTTTTTAGCATCTCACATTGTTTGCATGAGGCCATGCAAAACCTTAGGCATGGGGGAGTGCCTGGTGAGACAATAGTAGTTAGGTTTATTTTCTAATAAAATGGAAGTGGCAACATAAGCAGTGGTTAGTTTGGTTCCAAAAAGAGGAGGTTACCCAACTACATTTTCTTTCTTGTTACAGAGCTTGGAACCCAATCATTTTATGATATTTCCATTGCAATCTCAATATTCCTACATCAGTGTGTTGATTGCAGGTTTTCCAGCATGATACTTCAACATAACAAATTCATATGTTTCTTCCTGCAACAACAATAATTGCTAGCATATTCTACAGTTTGATACTCAGAGTATACCCGCCACAAGGAGAAGCCAACAAATTCCAGTTTGCAGACTACATCTTCAGATACCTCATCAAATTTCCATCTGGTACCGAAGAAACAATTTTCTATGGTGGTTCGGTACTAAGCCTGTGGTCCGATACTAGTGGTGGAATTTTGGTAAAATTGTTCTATACTTGATATTAACCTCGTTGAAACAAAGCACACTTCAGGGAATGGAGGTAGGACCTAGTTATTACATTCTTTCCATTAAGGATTATATAAATTATGTTGTAAAATGTTTGGTTATTTTCATGTACAGTTTCCATCTTAAGCTATCAATATCACCATCATTTTAAGTGAAACTTCCATGTGTATTCCACTCTTGTTTGCTAAGACTACCAATGCATCCATCCTATTATCATTGAATTCCTTTGTGAAGTGGTTTTCGTCATGAATGAGCAAAAAATCATCCATCCTGTCACTCTGTTTCTACCCCCTATTACTTATTTTCGTTTTTATGTTTCGGTACTGCAAAATTCTGTGTCGGTACTTCTCTGTTCCGATACTATCTTGTTCTATTACTATCCTATTCCGGTACTATCTATTGTGGTACTGCAGAAACATGTTTTGATACCAGTTATCAATCTGGTACTGATTCCAAGGTGATATGATATTTGTCCTGTACTTAACATTGTTTTCACTTCAGGTAATTGGAGGTATGAGATAATATTTTCATGTTCTTTCTATCAAGGATCATTTAAGTCTTGTGTTGAATTGTTCTTTACTCTCATATACATATTCCTCTTATGTTGTTACACTCACCCCTAAATGAATCATCCTTGCTATCCTTTAAGGAGAAATTTTCACATTTATCTCTATATGATAATGGGTGCACATGTCTTATTACCTCATCATTACGAAAAAGTGATTAATAATTGAAATATCCATTGAAAAGTGGTGGCACCATTATGTCTAATACTAACCTAGTTGATTCAACAAGTTCTTATCTAAGTTTATCTTTACAAGTGTATCTTGGGAGGTATTGATGAAAACCTCATGTGCCAGACTGCCCTTGCAAAACCTCAATGAACTTTCATGAGAACCCTAATAGGATTAACTAGAGGGACCTCTTAGTCATTATCCGAGATGTTCCATTATACTTTGAATAGTTGAGATTTAAGTATAATGTGGATGATGCCACCCTTGGGATAATTGCAAGCAGTTAATTATGCACCTAATAACTCTAAAACACTCTCGTACCACCTGCCATCCTTATACTCTAAAACTGTCAATGAACAATATACATCATTCTAAATATTTTGAGTAATATAATAAAAAGGAAGTATCAGGAAGTACAAGTAAACCAGCTGAGGTACTGAATAGGCCTGCTGGCAGTGGGGTCATGCTTGTATGGTATTAAGGTAAACCTGCCAGGGTACTGAATAGGCCTCCTGGTAGCGGGGCTATGCCGAGTAAAGGGAGTTGAAAAACATAAAGTGGCACACCTAAAATTGAACAAAAACCCTTGGGTCTCATTTTGAAGCAATAAATATCAAATAAAGGCTAGGATATGACCTTTATATATCTCAGATGATGTTCCTAAGAACCTTCAAGTATCCACTTTAAGGTTCTATCTTTAAAACAATTTTTTTTGCATGAAAGTGGGACCCTCAGTATATGTAATTCACCTTACCTAAGAAAGAAGAACTTCATCTCTAAAAACTTGGAGAAGAAATGATTTAATCATCTTGGGATGTATTCTCTTATGTGTTCCTCTCTTCAAATGAGATCTAAAATATTCTTATATCATTTTTGTTTTAAAGGTGTAACATACCCGCTACCTAGATCAAATTTTTTCGGTCCTCTGTCGGACTCAAACCCCTAAATAACCATGGAGGCCCAACATAAGCTGGCTCTTTCTCTCTCCTTCTCCGTTCCCATGTGATCGTGGGTTAGGTTCACGGTTCAATTTAAATGAAACATCTTTTTCATTTCGCGCTTCAGCGCTACAGTAACGTCCAAACATTCGACTCTACAACTACCGAACCACAGGGCTAGCGAGCGACCAATGGGGATGAATCCCTACGGGGTCAGCGAATGGCCAATCGAAACAAACCTCAACAGGGGTAGAGAGCAGCCAATGAGAAATGCCCAGTTGCGCGGTTAGGTGGCATACAGGTGGCAAGAGGGAAATGCGACACAGTGGTCGTCATGACAGGGAGGGACCCCACTTCACACGCCACACTATTCCGGA
>JZKD02S0026037.1:280579-312522 GCA_000966675.3 Picea glauca | reverse complement strand
ATCTCGACCGTTCGAGAGTTGCACGTCCAATTTCAGACTCCCCACCCACCCATTAAAGGTAGAATGGCAAGGGGGCTCCGTAATGCATCCTCAGCCATAGATCTGGGCGGGTGGACTCTGGTCATCTAGATCTACTCGCTGCTTATCCTAAAGCATAGCCACATCCTGGCTTAAGTTAACGTCTTGTTTCCACATCTAACGGTCATTACAGACCCTGAGATCCTCCGATAGAATCTCTTCCGTTCATCAGGGTTTACCGTCAAGAAAATTTGGACTCTTGATCACGGAGCTCCCGAATCTTCGATAAGCTCTCTTCCAGCCTTAGCCCCTCCTGGCTATTCCTTCTGGTCCATATGACTGCTCTCATAAGACCGCAGCCTTATATCCTCCTATCGGGGTTTCGGACTTTCAAGTGCTAAAATGCAATTGTCCTCAGGATTCGCAATCCCTCGAATCCCAACGTGCTCCAACTTCCACTAGTCCCCTTGGGCTAGTCTCTTGGGTCCATACAACCTCCCTCTATATGACCGCCACCTTACCTCTCGTCGGAGTTTCAGGGTTTTCAATGCCAAAGTGCATATGTCCACGGGATTCCTGATTCCTCGAATCCCGACTCTCTGGTTTGCTGACAGCTGGCCCCTCACGATGGCACTATCCTCCTTCTATGATGTGCGGATAGCTAGCCCCCACTCATTGGGGTTTTGGAATTCGCAATTCTGAAATGCAGAGATTTCGTGTCAACGAAATCCCCGATATGCCGATCCCCGACTTTCTTCAGATCTCCGACATGCGTCCTAAATGGATGGATGGTCCAGGTTAAACCTCAGACTTTGCCAAACACCAACCCAAAAAAAACACTTATCTGTGTGAGTCCCGATGGCCCAAACGTCGATGACTCCCGATGGTTGCCACCTGTCCCAATCAGATGGACGACTCTGATTGTATCGGGGGTTTTCACCATGGATTTCCCTGACCTCTTACTCACAGAACTCCTGATTTGCTGAATCTCTTCATATCTCCACCACGTGTCTCCTCAAATAGATGGTCCATATCTTCCTGGAGTTTCGAGACTTGAAGTGTTTCGATTTTCTTGTTCTCGAGAATCCCGATCTCGCGATTCCCGATTTCTGAAATGGGAGATCTCACGACATGTGGCCTCCATCAATCGGATGGTTCAGATCTATCCCGGGGATTTTGCCCCTATACACTGGGGTCTTAACCCTCGGGTAACTCCTAACAGATCCAATGACTGTCGGGTTTTCCAGCCGAGATCTCATGGCTTAGATTGGCTCCTACCCGGGCATTCTTCCACGATTCCCTGGACATGGAAAAATCAACGGTCCAGATACTCTCATGGACCTTGGATATCTACGATCCCAAATTCTTCGCAGCCCACGAAGGCACAAAGAAACCAAGTGGTAAGGCATTTAACACCCTACCTTCTCCTACCAATCTAACGGTCGTGTGTGGTCGCAGATTTCCCGACGAAATCTCGTCCGTCGATCAACACCTATTCATGGTTAAGGTACTTAACCTTCCAGCTTCTTCTTCTGATCTGATGGTCATGCGTGACCACAGATCTCCTGACGGAACCTCATCCGTCGATTCAATACTTATCATCCTTATGCTACCATCTCGGGTTTTCAAGAGGATCATTCCTCCTCGTGCAGGGTTATTAAGGCCTTACGCCTTCACATTTTCTTTCCCGGTTCTTGATGGGCTTTTCCAAGAAGGGTATCTCTATGGGGAGGTTCACCCAGGGTACTATCTGAGGCAGATAAGGGTATCGTCCTCCCGAGAACCAGACGTGAAGTCTAAATTATATCAGTAAGCATATAAATAATAATTCATGAGGATATAAGCCATATGTGGTCTTTCCATGCAAATATACAACTAATAGTACTGATCAAAATGCCACACATACATTCTTATAATGAAAACATTCACATTTTCACAACTTATGAGCATAATTATCAGAATACATATATTTCAAGGTGCCAGAGGCAAAACACTTATCAGAAATAACACCAGGGTTAAGCAACTGCTAAGAGGGGTGCTCATTTCCACCCAACCGTAGGCATAGTGACTCCCAGCAGATTTACCACTAGCCACCCCCGAGTTGAGACCACGATGCTCTGAGACTGCGTCTCTCTGTCTGCCTGTGACCAGGAGCGAAGGTTGAAATCCTTCCTCTCTGCTATCACTCACTCTGCGTAATGCCATAGTTCCCCTCACGTCTTCCCTCTTAATCGCTTCTTCCATACACCTTATCCTCTTGTGAGGTTGTGTGTGGCACGATTACCCTCACGCCGATCAGGCTTGACGACTCTACGGATGGGTGGTTCACCATCCCATCCCTCATCAAGCCATCCGCCTACCAGCCCGTGAGGCATTAAATTTTAGGGCCAGCGAGCCGCTTTTGGTTCTCTGGGCCAGTGGAGTCCAAATACGGTATTTTAATTCTCGGTGGAAGTTACCTTTTTAGGGGCCTTCCACCGCCATCGTGGTCTCTTTTTCTACACATCCCCTCTCATCAATCATGCGATATAAATTCATAATGTTATTTACATTCATCGACCTTCTTCATAAGGTCCATTCACATCATACATTCACATTTTCATCATGCTTTAGCATGGTAATTCCTGTATTAGGATTAATTACAAATTTGGGGGAAACAGGGTGTTACAAAAGGTAATATAGCCAAGGGGGATATTTGTCAAAGTCGTTATGAAAACTCTTGGCCAATATCCTATAATCATATTAGAGTCACATCTAGCCCTTTCTCCTAAATATGATCCACAACATATTGGATATGACTTAATGTCAAATCACTAACAGATCTAATCTATTTTTCATGACTCCACTTTTCCATCATAACTACTTTGCCATGGGTAAGAAGTGTGAAGCATAGGCCAAAAAGTTTATATTGTATAGCAGGTTGCTTAGAAGAGAACTTAAGGAGTTGAATAAAGGTGGAACTTCAAGGAATGCTTGATCGAGTGAGGAGTATCATCAGTTTTGAAATTTTGAAGATCATTGTTGCATGAGGAAATGCAATGGTTAAGGCATGGGGGAAATGTTGAGCCTCATTTTTGTCACATCCAATTGCCTTATCTTGTCCCATATCCTAACCAATTTTACCTCATACATATGGAATCTCTCCCTATCTTCCTCAACAGACATATAATTTAACAATTGTTTTGTACATGAGGTAATACTCATTTAGTCATGATTTATGTGGTTTATTAATGGTTAGAATTGATTAATTAATGATTAATATTCTCCTAATTACTTTGACTATTAATTAAGCAGCCCCATCTAGTACTACCACTAGTCCTATACTGCAACAACCCATTGATCCGGTACTCCTCTTGATCCAATACTGCAACAACCCATCGATCCAGTACTCCACCTGATCCGGTACTCCACTGATCTGGCACTCCGCCTCTTCTAGTACCAGCTCTGTGCCTCTTCTAGTACCAGCTCTGTGCCTCTTCCAGTACTAGCTCTACGCCTCATTCGGTTCCAGTTCCATTCGGTACTACCATCACACTGGTCCAGTATCCAGATTATGACTGTGCTAGTTCAGTACTAAACCCCTGCCTACAAGATTCTGGTATGAAGAATTCACCCAACGCACATGTGTGGACCTCCATCTCAGGGGGAACGATTCAGCCTGAAATCATCAAATATTTCTAAACTTCCATATTGTGCCTTTCTTTTCGTGTAGATAGAAGCATATATTACAAAACTATCAATTGGGTTCTTATTAAATCTATCCAGCTACAAAACCCATAAATCGTTTCTCAAAATTCATAGCGGATAGAGAGATATTGAAGGATCTTTAACCCAAATTTGTAATATCTGGTGAAAAACCCAGATTTTGTGCATAAACAATTTAAATGAATTTTGAGTTGGGGGATTTGTTCTGATCCATCCCCATTGAATTTCCTTGTATAAATATGAAGGAAGAAGTAGTAAGTAGAGGATCACACACATTGTTATTCTGAATGAAATGTTGAACTGCTGATTCAATTGATCAATTGAAGGAATACAAATGATATTTTGTGCAATTCATGGGAATGAGTAAAGTGATTTAGTTTGCAATTTCTTTAGAGGTACCTTGTTGGTTCGGCAAGGGACCACCGCCCCAACCAAGGTAAACTTCCCTGTGCATGTCTTTGTGTGTTGTAATTCAACTGTGTGAGTGTGAACACTTAATAGTTGTGTGTATTGTAAATGATTTTAAAAGTTCAGTACAAATTTATTTGATTTTGAACCAGTGTGAGTAAATGGTTATACATTGAGTAGAGTAGATAATTCCATTTCCATTTCTGCAGATTGATATATAATTGATAAGAGTTTGATAGATGTGTGGGATTGTTAAGTGAGCAATTGTTATTATTTTGAATTTATGATTGTGATGTTCTTAGTAGGTACATGAACCATAAGACTTCATCTCTTACCTTCGTGTTCCATGTAATGAATTCTCTCAATCATATTGATTGTTTCCTGTATTAAAGAAGGTTTGATTGGAATTGATATGGTTATGATTGATTTCTTTCTAAGAGTGAATAAAGTATTGTTGTTTCAAATTCTACAAGAAGAAAGATCTAAGTTCATCTCTCCATTTCATGAGCCTCTAATGAATAGACTTGCTATCTAAGCAAGAACCTTTTTCATTGAGTGTTTGCTTGAGAGTTTAGTTATCAGTTTTATCTTCTAAGTTTGAAGTTGTGTGAAGTGTTCGTATATCTCAAAAATAGAGTATTTTGTTATTGATTGTTTCTTGATTGAGCTATACTCATCAGACATAGATAAACCACATGTTGCCAGAACATATAGTGTAACAACTCTATTGATTACGAATCCCGGTTGATAATTTATGTTTGGTAATATATTATGAATATAATTTCACCAACATAGCATGCACCTAGTGCTCTCTCATCACTTGTACCACCATTATGATATGTTCTTCATGTTCTTATCTGGTCTTGGAATATACCAGAATATCATCCACAAACACCAAGACAAACTTGTCTAGATACTTGCTGAGCACACTATTAATCAAACAATTGAATGTGCCTAGTGAAATTATGAGTCAAAATGACACCACTACAAACTCATAGTGTCCATACCTTGTTCTAAAGGTTGTCTTGTGGATGTCCTCATCCTTGATTCTGACTTGGTGATATCTCGAAATTAAATCAAACTTTGAGAAGACAACAACTCCTCTGAGTTGATAAAAGATATCATCAATATCGACAAAGGATTATTTTTCTTGATGGTCATCTTGTTCAACTGTCTATAGTCAATAAATAGTCTCAATGTACCATCCTTATTCTTCACAAACAAGGTCGGTTCTCCCCATGGGGACACACTTAGCTTGATGTAACCTTTATCCAACATATCTTTCATTTGTACCTTTATCTCCACCAACTCTAGTGTACTCATTCTAGAGGGTACTTTTGAAGTTGGTACTGCTTGAGGTACAAGGTCTATAGAAAATTCAAGATCTCTCCTTGGAGGTAATCTAGGCACCTATTTTGGAAATACATCCTTAAACTCCCATAACACTAGGTGATATTCAACCTTCAACTCCTTGATTTTTGCTAAGTTAAGTACTTGTATAGCATACAAGGGACAACCTTTTCAACTAAACTTCTTAAGTTGCAACATTGATATTTTCCTCACTGAAACTGGCTTCTCAATGCCTTGCAAAATTCTTGCATTTCCCTCATTATCTTCACATTCCAAAACCTTCTCATAAAAATTTAATTTTTCCTTGTGGGAAGCTACCCAATCCATACCCAACAACACATCATATGAGCATAGGGGTAGGATATTTAAGGCTGTCTGAGTCTGCAGTCCATTCATTTCAATTGGACAAACTTCTATGATCTTAACCAATTTCCTCTTTATTCTAGTGGCTAACTGATGCAACCATGCTCTTGTATGTTTATTTCTCTGTAATGAACATTCCTCAACAAATTGAGGTGAAACATAATTAAGGTTAGATCACGGATCAATTAAAATCGAGATATGTTTCTTGGTGATAATTCCTTCCAATTCCACCACAAAAGCTTGGTGGTTCGCCTGTCGATTTTCCATAGCTGCATATATTCTTGGCACGATTTTGGCCACATCATTTATTGTCACTACTTATTGTACATGATACACCTTCTTTCTATCATGTTTTTTGTGGGGACAAACCCTCAACAAGTGTGGTTTTCTAGAACCGCAACATTGTAGAGGCCTTTTCTTTTGTTTCTCTACTTTCTCTCTTTCCTACTCTGCTGGTCTATTTCTACTTTGAGATGAAAAATTATTTTGATGCACACTTCTTCTTGGTTGACCCAACTGTGCAACTTTCCTGGTATTCTTGTATGGGAATGACTTGAATCCCTTCTTCTAGAATCCACTCTTGTCCTTCCTCTTCCAATATTTTGAAGGATCTTTCTTATTCCTAGACTCATAATATAAGCACTTGGAATTTAAAATAGTGTCCTCCAATGCCTTTGGCTTATCAAACTCAATCCTATCTTATACTACTATGGAAATCCATTGAGAAAACACTGCATTCCCACTTTCTCATCCTTTAGGTAAGGGACATACCTCAATAAATCCATAAACCTTTTGGCATATGCATCCATGGTAATTTGTCCCATCTTATGCTCATGGAATTCCTTAATTTTGTCATAACAATACTTCTCTAATAGGTAAGTCTTCCTGAAGTATTTCTCAAAAATTTCCCAGGTCAATATGATTTCCTTTAATCCCTTGATTTCGTTGAGGTCTTCCCACCAAATGGAAGCTCCTCCATTTAGGTTAAAAATGGTAATCCTTGCCTTGGTATTATTGGAGTAATTATGTACTTGAAAGTAATTCTCCATACTAAACAACCATGCCTCAACTTCTCCTCCTTTCTTCATTTCTCCATCGAAGGTAGGTGAATTAGACTTCTTGAATTCTTCAGTCAAAGAACTATGAGAATTATTCCTCTTTTTCTTCTTAGGGACACTTGACTTTGTGCCACTACTGGAAAAATCCAATGAAGAGGGATTCCCACTAGATGACGATGATGAAACAATTCCATGAGATATTCCTTTCTTGGCATCCTGATGCCTCTTCCTAGAAGAACTTATTTCCACATTACTATGGCTTAGCCCATGCCTTTGGGAAACCGAAGGGGTCTTCAAATTTTCTTATTGCCACAACTCAGTGTTACTGGGACCCTACTACATATATTTTTGAATATCCGACAAGATCTACAGTAACACTACATTCAACTTTTCTTGCTTGGCCTGAGCTCTCATGGGCCTTTCATTGTTTTCCTTCAAACTTCTAACGATGGCCATTAAATCTACAGGGGTTTCTCTATACCTCCGACCATCATATTTCTCATATCTAAGGTGTGATATGTAATCCATACTATGTTGTACCATTCACCTCTACTTCCTTTCAGTATGTCCTACGTGCTGAAACAACAACCATTATTATTAATTACATTACCAATTTAAAACATGCATGCTAGAAAACATTAAATGTTTTCTTAAATAGTTTCAAGCGGACTTGGTGACCCATTGAAGACTATATTTTGAAATCTACCCTGATACCACTCTGTAACACACCTGACCTCGGTCTAATCCACTCTAGGGTTGGTGGGATGTTTTATTTTCCTCTCTTGTTACTCGAGACGAGCATTTAGCTTCATTAGTGCCTATGTGAAGACATATTTTATCACTATATATAATATGTTGAATCTCACGATTCACAACAAAAGCTATCCATATGAGTCAGTTAAGGTTTCCAGGGATCTAGACAACCCCAATATGAAGGTCAACATTACTCCTCACCATAAATCAATAACCTATGGATACTCGAACTCATTCTTGTCGGATTGCCCCATTGCGAGGGTCGACACATCCTGTCCAATGGATTTAATATGACAGATCGTTCTCAAGGATCCAACAAATCTCATATGATATTTTAATGGCTACGATATCATCAAACCCTCTATTCAATCAATAGTTACCCTTTTTCTAAAATCTCTTTCTTAATGTACCCAATGGGGCCCACGATAATTAATGACCGAGATCAACTCTCACCCATGCTCAAACCAATGGTCCACCTTCATTATCAGAGTTCCTCCTCATCGAAGCATCTCCATTATGGTTCATGAACCACTCCAAATGACCCACTCCAACCCAACACACTCCAACAAATCGAACGATCCTCGTTCATTTGATTCAACAGATGTGGTGTGCCTTGCGGTTTAAAACTGAACACTGGAAAAGGTTTAAGAACCATCCTCCTTGAAAGGATTCTTATGAGATCCAATGTATGAGGTATCATAGAATATACTCAAGATATCTATGGTCCTCAGACTCCCTGTTTTTGGACTCCCATCCTAAACCTTGTCCTATACCTTTGATGGTCCTTACTCCGATACACCAACATGGGGATCAAGTTGTCTAGAATCCCATGTTTCCATCCTCTGAAAAATCAATGGTCCCTGTTGACTTGGGGTATTCCTCATTGTACTCCTAATATAATCCCTCTGCTTGGCCACTCCGATGGTAATCCCATCCAACCAATGGTTCTGATCTACTCGTTACGCTAATTCAACTACTGTGAATCATCCTAGATTAAAATTCTAGTTTTCTTCAAGGTGTCAGCCCGAGTCCAGACTTAAAAAATTCAAGATTTATGCTAAGTATTTTCCGAGACTCTACTAGACCCTTAAGGGCTTTGAAATTTAATCGTAAACCATCTAAGGTAATATTAATTAGAATTTTTAATAATTTCTTGGATGTCCTTCAAAATTTCCACCCGAGGCAACTGATTTTTCACAGAGGTTGAGGCCCCCTTATCCTACACAAGAACCTCTTCGACACTAGGGTACTCTCCTCATCTCCTGTATGAGTATTTTTTTCCGTATCTTGTGAAATTTCCTCTCAAAGTTGCAAGGTCCTCAGGGGTATAGACTTCCCATACTTGTTTATTTTCATGATTTACTAATTTAAATAATGACAACAACAAGCATAACCTATTTTCCTTAGAAATTAAATTCAATGATTGCAAACATCCCCATTCCAATTTAAATTAGACAAACACATTTTTACATCATTCATGCACAATTAAACAGATCAATTTAAACACTTATCTAATCAAGTAAATAGCCACCACCAACTGATTGAGAGAGGACACCTTTCCTCCCAACCTTAGGCCATACTGTAGAGTGCTTTCCTATAACGCCACCCCCATTCCAAACCATGATATCAAAAGGGGAATGATTCAGTTGGTTTCCAAGCTTAGGATGATCCAGGAAGGTTATTCTCCTTCCTCCTCTAACAACAATAGAAGTTCCCCCCCTCCCACTGAGCTCATGGTCTCTATAGGTTTATCAGGTAGTTTTTCAACTAGAATTCCTCTGCACAAGGGAGTCCCTTCTCTTATATACAATCCCTTGCTGACATCCCATTCCCAGTGTTGGTTTATGTATTATAAGTACTAAGTTGCAACCATGTATAACTTTAGTCTGGATTCAAATCTTCTCTATTTCAAGCTGATTGTCAATGTATTGGACAAGCTTCCTATTTCTTCACGGAAATCTCTCCATTTTCTTCTCTTCTTTAATCCATGGTCACAAACATCTTTGTTCACTGCATCATTTCTCTATGAGCTTGTTGCTCATGTTTTCCTTCTCAGGTTGACTCTTCTAGAGCTCCTTCATTATTTTTTCTCTCTTTTTCATTCCGCTATGCATGTGTTCGTTTGCGCATGCTCTCTTTCTCCAACAGTCTCCCTCTTTGTTGTTTCTTGGTATTTTTCCACCAATCCCTCAGGACTACCATGGATTCCTACAGGTGAAACCTACTTCCTGTGATCCAGATATTGAAGGGGAAATTCCATGGTGTCCCCTACATCAATTTTCTTAGTTGACCCTCTGTCTTCTTCAAGAGGCCAAAACTGTCAGCAGTTATTAAATTCTTCAACCACTGGTCCAATTTCCTTAATTGGTCACATGGTTCTATACAGATTAGGGTATGTTGGTAGGTCTGTGTGTTTATGCCTTGCAATCATAAGTTGGCTTGTTAAACAAGCTTCATGTTTTATTCACTAAAACATCTTAGCTCCACCTCACTTGTCCACTTCATCAATTCCTGCTTCATCAGTTCCCACTTGTGTATCATGGCTAGTAATTTCATGGTTGTTCCCTCTCATTTAGTTGTTTGGTATTTTTATTAATCAGAACACGATTACATGCTTCATAATCACATCATATGAAGTCTTAGCATAATTACAGTCTTGGGGGAAAATATGGTGTTACACATAGGACATTGTTTTTCGTAACAATAAGTATCAAATTTTTGATACCACATCCTTGGTGATTGCTTTAACCCATACAAGTATTTTCAACTTTCATACTAACTCCTTCTTTCCCTTCACATAAAATCCTTCTGGTTGCTTCATGTAGATTTCTTCTTCCAGATCCCCATGTAGGAATGTTGTCTTCACATCCTTCTGTTCTACTTCAAAATCAAATGCAACAACAACAGATAAAATAAATCTAATAGAAGTTAACTTGGAAATTGGACAACAAATCTCACCAAATTCAATTCCCTCAACCTAGGAATAACCTTTTGCTACTAATTGAGCTCTGTATTTCTCCATTTTTCCTTCTGCATTCAAATTATTTTAAACACCGATTTATTTCCAATGAGATTTCTTCTAGTTAGAAGCTCCACTAGATCCAAATCCTCATTCTTATCCAAGGCTTGCATTTCTTCAACCATGTTCTTTATTTTCACCATAGTGATGTTCATGGGGGGTGTTGGAGTTACTTCACACACACCTAGGATTTCTTTTTCCTAAGGTTTTTTCTTTTTTATTAGTCATAATTATTCATTATCCAATCTCCTATATTTTAGGGGATAATATTCCACCTGGAGAATATTCTCTTTCAGTTGACATTTCAGTTTGACTAGTTGAGTTGAGTTTAGATGCTGCATTGGTTTTGTCACCATGAAACATTGGGATCATCACCATGCTAATTTGACCTTGCCTTGGTATCATCACCAGACTGGCACATTACCCTTTATTCCTTGAGTTAACTCCTCATTACTCTTTGTTCAGTCAATTAATTGAAGACTAGTTGACTAGTTAACTCAACTTGGTGGGAGTTCACTCCCGTAACTACCTGAGAGACTAGACTAGGTGGCAGTTCACTCTCGTAATTGCTAGTGTGTGTCGAGATCACTCTAGACCACCATTATGGTGCATTGGTTCTCCTCCAGTGTTCACTCATTGAGTTATATAGAGTATATCATGTGTAAATTATTCATTATTCATAATGGTTAATGAAAATTCTTTCATTCTTTCTCTCCTTCTTCTTCTTTCTCAAATTCTCTCTGCAAATGTGTGTATTATTTTTTAGTTAGATCTATTATGTGCAGGTTCAACACATTTACACTCAAAAACTTAATTCTTTTCTCTGTTTGATTCTCCACAAGAGCCTTAAACTCTTTAAACCTATTAAAGACTTTAGATTTATTCCTAAGGAAATATATCCAAGTATTCCTCAAGATATCAACTATAAATGAGACACAGTACATATATTTTCCCAGTGATGGAATCGACACAGGTCCAAACACATCACTTTGTATCAACTATAAAATTCCCTTTTATCTCATTGCACCAGGGGGGAGTCTTACCTGATTCTTCTTCCCATATACATAATGTTCACATAAATAAAAATCCAGAGAGAAGTTAGACATACCTTCAACCATACCTTTACTGTGTAGTAGTAGAAATCCATTCTCTCCAATATTCCCCAGTCTTTGATGCCACAACATAGCCTTTTATCTAGAGACTATAGGAGTTTTTTCTTCTTCAACTCTAATCTCAGGAACAATGAAACTATTACAACCATCACTAATAATTCTTCCTTGCAACTTATATAGAGTTCCAATCCAAACTCCCTTCAACAACACCATTTCTCCTCAAACCATGATCCAGGGATGATTTTAAGGATGGAAAGTTATTTTAAAATGTAGAAACCTTGGCGAATCTTACTACTCCTTCATATTCCAACTATAAATGGTTGGCGATATTTTTGTAAAAATATTCAAATTTCTAAGGATTTTATATAGTTTTTATAAATTTTTGGCGATTTTTAAGGTAAAATAATTTTATCATATAGAATTTGGGCGAATCATTTTTAAAATAGCGAATCTCATTTTTGGAAAAACCATGGAAAATTAGCCCATGAGCGAAATTTATCCCTTAAAATCATCCCTGGTTGAACCATCCTGCATGTTTCTTTTTCAAACACTGTTTTTACCCTTGCATTGTCCATTTTGATTACATAAATAAAATTTTTGGCCAATCTTGGGATGTACAAAACACCAGGGAGTTTTCTAATCTTTCCATCCATGAGCATCAACTTGACTTTTGCTTGTCCTACGATTTTGGCTATCGATTCATCACCTAGGAAAACATCACCTCCACCATACCTTTCATACTCACAAAACCACTCTCTATGAGGAGTCATATGAAATGATGCACCCGAGTCAACTAACCATGCCTCATGATATACATGTATACTTGAAGAAGCCAAGTACACATCCCCTCCTTCTTCCCATGGGGTTTTTAATTCTATAGAAGGAGCACCTTTAGATCCCTTCCCTTTCTCAACACTTTTGGATCTACATTGCTTCTTGTAGGTCCCTTTTTTTCCACATCTCCAACATTCCTTTACAAACTTTCTGGTAGATTTAGATCTTCCCTTAGATTTATATGCCCCACTTGAGCACTTGGATAATATATTTATTTCCTGGGAGAATCCTCTTGCAAATAATGCATATGTTTTCTATCCTTCCATATGCTTCTGCCTCATCTCCTATGAGAACAAGGATGAGACCACATCATCAAAACTTAAGGTAGTTGTATTACTACCTATGGTCACAAACAAACTATCCCACAAGTATGGTAAAGAGCACAATAAGATGATACATTTATCTTCATAAAAAATATTAATATCATTAGATAATAACTTACGTACCACTGTATTGAAGGAATTCAGATGCTCTATCACCGAGTCTCTATCTTTTATCCTCAGGTTATACAACTTATTCCGCATGAAAATTTTATTTACTAGGGACTTATACTAATACAAAGTCCCCAAATTATCCCACAATGCCTTGGTTGTAGCTTCCCTTGTCACATTTAGTAATACTGAATATGAGAGACACAACTGGATTGTGCTCTTCGCCTTCTGATTCAAAATTTTCCAGTCTCTTGCTGACGTTCCTGTAGGTACAATACCTGGAAGTTGACGTCCACCATTGAGCACTTTACCCAAAGCAGTACACCTACAAATAGTCCTCAAAAACCAAGCAAAGAAAGCATATAGTGATAATATATGATGTTAGCACATTCAATTGCATAATCCATTAATATACATAACAAATACGCCCATGGAATAATAATTCAAATATTTGCAAGATATCAATTGGATGGGAAAATAGTATTTCTATTAATATATGATCAACATAAGTGAAAATGTTACAGACTTTTGTGTTGACATGGTTCATAACTGAGAAACTAAGTTCCTTCTAGCTGGGCCTCCACCACTTCAATCCTCTACCAAAGGCAAGCTCATAGAAGAGAGACAATAAAGTTCGCAATCAATAAGGGAAGAGCTTGGGGGTTGAACACTGTGTTCAAACTTAAAGGACAAAGGGATGAAGACTCAATATGAAGTAAATAATTTCTCCAGAGTAAATTTTCTCTCAAAGTTGAATTCTTTCTCCTCTTTTCCATAGCTCAGAATTGGCTCATTTATATCCTTCAAATGGAACTGAAGGGCCGAGTCAGAACGTTTCCAATATATGGAAGGCCAAGGATCATAGATCTCCTATCGTGACATGGAAACCCAACACCATTTTTCATTTTTGGGAACAAATCCCAATGTACGTGGGTTGTAGTGGTGCATCCTATGTGTACGCATGTTGTATAGTAGGCAAGGTGCGTACACATGGAAAAAATGTATTTTTTAGTTGTGGAATTTTGCAAAAAAGGATGAAAAGTATGCATAGGGAAATGGAAGAAGGCCCTCTATGCAAGATTTCATAGGGTGAGGAAAATATTGCTATAACATATGCCCCCTAATGTGTGAGGTCAGAGGAGTATCTGTGATGGCCGAAATACATTATAAAAATGCATAAGTGGAGTGATGGGGAACTAGTTGCTCATTACATTCTGCACTAACTCTGCATACATGGCTGCCAATCTGAATTACACTGCAAATCCATGTGAAAATATACCAAACAATTGTCCCTGGCCATGAATAGGAAAATACAAATGTGGTTACATGCCAAAGGATGTCATAGTCATGAACAAGGCCTAATAGAACCAATCTCAAAATCAATCTGAAGATATCTATATACAATGGAGTGGAAACTGATATCCCATGATTACTGAAGTCATATAGGTATTGGTCCAATGAAAAGGAAGCAACGACTCAGGAAAGATGCAGCCACATATTGATGTCTTCAAGTCTTCTACACAATCTACCAAAGGTCCAAGTCTACATCATTTGAATAAAGGAGTTGAGGTCAAACACAATGATACTTCAATTTATTACCGGTCATTGAGGTATACCGTTAACAAATGCAAGACAACCTACCGATAATGAAACTAGGTATAAAGGCACCAAGTACATTCTTACAAGTGTGAATAAAGGAGTCGGGGTATAACACTTGAAGAATCCATCGATCACGAGACATTGATGTATTCCCAATTGTCGATGGCAAGAGAACCTGACACTAATTACTGCAAGCCTCAAGGTACTCATAAGACTCTAGGTTTCGTTTGCAGAATAGATGAGCTGAAGTCAATGGAAGGAGACCCGCTGAAAGGATAACATTTAAGGCATCTCTCATCATTCAACACGAGGTACAAATAAAGATCTTCATGATTTGGAGGAAATCGGACAAAGAACATGTTCACAAACCAAAGACCCTCTATGTCTTTCACATGTGCCAAGTGCAAGCGGTATATGAAAAAGACCCTCTGAATAGAAAACAATGAGGAAAACTGCTGACAAAGGCAAGGAAACCACCAATAAGGCTAATGGCATGCAAGACACTGCATTAATCCTAATGTGTGAATAGATGTCTTGCCGTTGAACACAAGGGAAACCACCCAGTCAACGACCAATGATGAGATGTCGACTGTTGGGTTTATAATTACCTACCAATGATGAAAGTAGGACTAGGGTGTGAGATAGGACTACATTATCATGTGATCTTGAGACAAACTGAGGGTATGGTCGACATGAAAAGTCAATAGTTATGAGGAATGGATGACACAGGTTGATAGATGTCCTTTAAACAAGAGCATGAGACATATGGAAGACTCTAGCAACATAGACTCAATGATGAAACCATAATATGCAAGAGGCATCAATGAAATTCTCCATAGGGATTGGAAGAGTAACCAGCCAGTAGAGAAGACTCTGTAATGAACTCAACTTCCTAAGGCCATGCTAAACCCAAAATTATGATGAAAAATAGACTCAATAAATTTTTTCTCTATTCAAAGGCGACACGACTGCTGCCTATTATCGGACTAATTGGTAGGTGTAGACACTAACAGATCTCCCTAGATCCACCTGGATCTAGAACAAAACAGGACAAGACATGGTTCTTTCCATAAGTTGCAATCATTGAATCTGCTAGTAAGGAGGGACAAGTGACATACGTTTGTATCGCTTCCTTAGGTCTCTGTTGTTCCCACTTCACTTCGGTGCTCTCGTGAGGTCAATTCCGAGACAACACAAACCAACCAAAGTGAAGATAGAAAAATATATTCAATGTCAACTTATGCATATGATCAAGGAATTACACAATAAAGTAAGAATGACTTTATGGGAAAGGGACATGTCGTTGTATCATATTAATTCAAAGTAGAAGATACAACCTGATCGCCTTGATTTCACAAGCTTCCTTTTATTGACCCTTGGTTCCAACACACACACTTGCTCTATACTTGCATGAAGAAGATCCAATTCCTCTTGATAGACCAAATAGAGTCCAAGCTTCTGTCTAAGTAGGGTTTTTCACACAATTCCTTCACCAATTCTTCAATTAATCTTGCTTAACCTTTTCCATGAGAAACCTTTGAATATATAGGAGAAGAAGAGATGGTTACATGGATGAGGATGATCCCACCAAATTTGAGAAGTCAGTAAAATGACAACCATACGAATGCCAACTCATTTTCTAGAAGATTCCCTTCTAGAACCCTCGAGACTTCTTCTCTTTTCCAAGCTTGAAAATAGGTTCGCACCCTATGTATGCAGCAAACTACGAGAAGTTCACACCCTAGATGAAGGTGGCCTGCGAGAATGAGGCATTCTCACACCCTAGGCCATATGCAGCCTGCGAACTCACTTTGAAAATATGTTTTTGGAAGGAGACAAGATCCACTTTTCTCAGGCAAAAAGTCCTTGTTGGGAGCCTGAATACACCATTGTTAATACATCACCAAGGTGACCAAAATCATATGTAACAGAATTCCCCCCAAAGTATGAGGCCGGAATCAGTGAAAACCAAAATACTTTGTAAATTGCGTGTGTGTGTCGGAAACCAGGAGTACACCTAATCGGAAACCTGCAAACAACCAAGCATCTACATAATATAATACCAGTTCTGAGGTAGGCATTCCCATACTCAAATCATATACGGACGACATCATGAACATAGGTCATGGACACCAATCATACACCGTGGATCCATGCCATCAAAATATCACATAGCCACCAAGAATACACTGTGGATCTATGTAAAAAGATTCAAATTAAGACAACATAGCCACGAGACATACAAAGTGGATCTATGTGTCGATGCAAATCATACATACTCCATCGCAGCCTAGGTCAAAAAGATGAAACCCAAGGTCTTCAATCCCATCACCTGAAAGTACGAATCTAACCATGTGATTACATGTGCCAAAGTCAAACATGGTAGAAACCACTTGATTACTAGTCAATGATGCAACCATTGACAAGTGTGAGGGAAATCACCATTAATGTCAATGACTCCCAAGGTACACTAGTACAATCCGATGAATGTGAATAAATGAGATGAAGTCGAACATTCAACGGAATCTCCCGATCAGGGGTCAATAATGAAAACCCACTGTCGAAAGCGAGAGAACCTGCCATTGAAGCATGGAAGTTCCAAGGTACCAAAAAATTTCTAAGTCTTGTTTCCAGATAACGAGTTGAAGTCGATGGAACAAGACTTGTCATAGGAGGGCCTTGATGTATCCCCCATCAATGAAACAAAATAAGTAACAGAGTTTGAAGGTGAAATAGAGTATGAATATAGATGGACATGGACACAGGGAAGGCCGACTCGGTAACAATGGACAACTACAGATGGCCGACTCAATAGAGGTTTCAGATGAACTTCTCTTGAACATATGAACGCCACGAAAAATGATTTGGCAGCACTGACTCAGAGACGACTCAGGATAGGACCTTGTGGCAAGTCAAATGAGAGACAAACAGATTTCCCAAACTGGCTTCAAATAACGAATAGGAGGTGTCATGTTCAAGAGCGACACTTACTGCCAATAATATGAATACGAAAACACATCCCTTTCCCAAATTTTCCCCCACCATTTCTGGCAAGTACCTCTTTATTTTTACGCAATATTGAGGAGGATAACATATGCTTGTTGATGTAAGCTCATCCTTTGGACGAGCCCCTTAGAGTATGTTTAACGAACCCTAGGAAGGAGTGGTTCAGTCCCATTACGGGTCTGTCGATGTTTGTTTAATGAGTCCAAAGATAGAAAACTCAGAGGTTTTTCATGATTATAGAGTCTGGAAAAACACTCAAAAGAGAACTCTCTGAGTTCATTTTTCATAAAGTAGTTTGATGAGACCGAAAAATAGATAAATTATCGCCCAACAGACGCTTTCTTCAAATACTTTAATGAACGTGAAAATAGCAAGATCGCTCGACAATCTTTTCATGTTTAGAGAGTTTGAAAAGAGCTTAAAGAGGACTCTAGGGGGTTCCTTTTTTGTATAACCTTTATGAGCCCAAAAAAGTGATAAAAGTGTGCTCAATTACATTCTCATATATTTTTGAGCGCGAGAATGAACAAAGACTAAGCTCGAGGTTTTGTCTAAAAACCATAAAAAATAATTAAACATGTGATGGAAAAGAGAAAATATTCGTACGCCTTCGTGTGGACTTCGAAGTCGTCATATCTGCAAAAAGTCGCACTCATAGGGCTATTAGGCATTAGCTTTGATGAATAAAATAATTATAAAAATCAACAAAAATGGTAAAAAGTAAATATAAGTGGGTAAAAGTTCTTTTACCATAGTCATTGTGACTTTGCCAAGATTTTAGCCCAAAATCCCTCTTTTGCCCTCGAAGTTCAACGCTTGATTGCGGAAGGTATAAGCAACCATTTGGTGAACCGTCTCTGTCAGTGAGGTAAGCTCCCTGTCTTCTACCTTTTCATGGTTCAATTTCTTGTTTTCATTGGCAAATTTCAAGTTTTTGAGTTTGTTTCAGGGCCAAAACTTGCACCTAGGCGTTCTCGCAGGCTAGCCATACGGGACCTGCGAGAATGCATGATTCTCACAGGTGGCCCCAAAGGCACCTGTGAGAACCTTGCACTATGATAAAAGGGCACCTGTGAGGGCCAAAAAATAAAAATTTACTTTGATTTTTTCTCAATGAAAAATGTGCCAAGGTTTGAAAAGAGTTGCTGACCTTCTTCTTATGGTTCTTGTGTAGGCATCTGACTACCATGATGGTTCTAAAGTGGCATGAAAGAGAGCATGAAGAAGATGATGCTATTTCCGGTAATGACCTGGGTACTGTTGCTACTCTTAGAGACTGTGGTCTCCTGAAATTCTTTCGGATCCCAGGTATGAGGGACCAAGTCATGCTATTGGAGTACCTCGTTTAAATGTGGGATGTGGACCAACAAGTATTCCACGTGGGGGTCCACACATTGTCCTTGGATATCGAGGATGTTTACTTCCTAACAGGACTATCATGACGTGGGTACCACGCTATCTTGACCGGTAGCCGAGGTGGTGGGCTTCCTATGAGTGAGTATTGCCGTTAGTACTGTGTTCCAGAGGTGGAAAGAAGCAAAGGAAAGGTGGCCATTTGGGGGGTCCAGGATTTGACCCTTCGCACCATCTTGTTCACCATTGTTCGTATGGCTGGGAGAGCTGCTCCACACATGGATCTCCAGAGCTATTTTTAGTACGCCATAGAGTGTACTGAGCCTCGGGTTTTTAACTGGTCAAACCCAGTCCTTCATAGCATAAAGAGGCAGTTGACAAAATGCAGGAAAGGCGACCTGAAGCAATTCGGGTACGAATCACTTTTGGTGTCCTTCTTTCTTGAGAGGGTTCCCTTGCTGAGGTTGCAGTTTGAGTGGGGTTTACCAGCTCCAGAGGATCCAAGGATGTTGAGGTGGTGTAAACGCATGGCCTGACATGTGGCTAGGCCAATCATCAAATATAAAGATTCCTTCTTTGACTGGTTGCGGCCACAGATGTTTATGGTCGACAATTATGCCTATGCCATGGATTTCTGAGGGGATATAGATTTGGCCCTACCTAAGGACTCTCAATGGGGAGATCTAGGTAAGAAGTACACATTTTTTCACTTTTTAAATGTTTTTGTGAGTTTTATCATATGCAAATGTTTTTATGTTTGCCCAAGAACTGATAAAAAAATATCTTTTGAATGACACAGATGTGGGGCCATACCAAACTCCAGGTACGTCTCCTATTCAGTGATGAGGAGAGATGGCTCCAGTGTTGCGATGGGATGCTAAAGACTATGATACAGTGGAGAAAAACTTGGAGGGGTTGACTGCTGACATTCCAGACATGACTATTAGAGAAGTTCCTCGGCGTTATCAACGCCACACTGTGGGTGTGACAGAGTCTATTGGTCGACTGCTTTGTAGGGTTTCCTGGGTAGTCATGTGTTATCACGAGCGTCACCCATGACATTACTTTGTAGAAGCTATGAGCTTCATATTTTGAAATTTTGGTCCTTGGACAGAACTTTTTTGTAAAAAACTTTTGATCGTTATTATACATATATACGGCTTCTACCGGCTTATCTTATGTTATGTGATACATGTGATGTGATTGGTTTATAAATGGCCCAAATGTCTGTCTAATACATAGTTAGATAATGCATTAGTTAATGTATTTAGACATCTAGGAATATGTTGATACTCAATATAATCAAAATAACATTCCAAGAGGCGAATTCGTAAATATACCCGTAATAAAGTAGGACTTCGAATATCATAGACATTACTTAACTGTAGTACTACTAGCTACAAATCGAGTTGTACAACCAGGTGACAGATACCGAGCAAGATAACATCAATCAACAATTCGATAACGACACTAGACTCTGCAATATTGTTGGTCGCACGACCGATACACACACCTCGTAGAGTGATAAGTTCGTTTGTAGGGGCGTAAATTTCCCAAGCAGCAGAAGCAAGGTTCTGAGTACTACAACTAATGCCATCAGTGAAGCCAATGTGGGGTAGCGAAGACTCCGACATCTGGAAACCAAACATAACGTAACATAAGGGCAAAGACCAGATAACGAAAAAAGCATACTATAGTAACACACAAGAAGTATGATACAATAAAATACAAGTACTCACGCACAGGTGATCTTAGGCATAGTACTTCTTTAAGTACAACCCATTTCTGGGTTCACTCAAAGGGATACCATCGTAATCTACTAACTCGTAAGATCCTTTGTCCAAAAATCATTTAACGATATAAGGACCTTGCCACATAGCTTCAAATTTCCCGGCTCCTAACATATCTCGATCTTGTTCGTAAAGGAGAACCAGATCTCCTTCAGAGAAAACACGAGGCTTGACATGTTTGTCGTATTGGGCCTTGACACGTTTCTTTTGGGATTCTATGACTAGGGAAGCGTCGCGACGAGTTTCGTCTAATCACATGAGATACAACAAACGTTCTTCTTCGACAGAAGTGTTTGGTAGACATTCAATGGCTATTTTTAGGGAGGGTATCTCACATTCAATCGGGAGGATGGCTTCTAGACCATAGACTAATCGGAATGGTGTAAACCTGGTAGTAGACTTAATGGATGTCCGGTAAGCCCACAATGATGAAAACAACATTGTGTGCCAACTCGTTTTGTGAATCCCTATCATTCGTCGAAGCATGGTTATGAGACCATTGCTAATTGCTTCGACTTGGCCATTGGCTTGAGGGTAATAGGGCATTGAGTTTTCATGGCGAAGACCCAATTTTTCAGTGAGTTCGGACATCATGAAGTTTCTAAAGTGGCTACCGTGATCAGTGACGATAGCCTGAGGAACACCAAAACGAGCTATGATGTGATTGAAAATGAATAATGCTGTCGTCTTTCCGGTATTGTCAAATGTCAGCATCGGCTCAACCCATTTCATAAAATAGTCTACGACTACAATAATGTATCCATGCCCCCTGGCCGAGTGTGGGTGACATGTCATGAAATTGATACCCCATTTCGCAAAGGGACCAACGGTGACCACGGGGTGAAGAGAAGCAGGATGTGACCGTATTTTATGGTTGTAGTTCTGGCAAGCGTGGCATTTTTGGACGACAATTATACAATCGTTAAATAAAGAAGGCCAAAAATACCCTGCTTGTAAGATATTCTGGGCAGTAGCATACCCAGACATATGACCACCACAGGCTCCATAATGGTAGTGATTTAAGGATTTCTTGGCTTCATCAAGCGTGAGACAACGTCGAAAAACTGAGTCAATCCCACGACGATAAAGAGTATCACCGAGGATAATATACTAACGGGATTGGTAGCATATTCGACGTCGGTTAGTACTGGACAAATTGGGCCAAAAAGTCTGGGTTTGGATATATATGATGATATCTCCATACCAAAGATTGTCAGAACTAATTAGGAAAAGGGATTCATCAGGTAATGAATCTACTGCTACATTTTCCATTTCAGAGTAGGGAAAGTCGCATATCAACTCAGCAAAAACTAAGGATTTCTTGGACTTAGCGCATTTTAATTCTAAGTCAAACTCTTGTAGTATTACGATCCACTTGGAGTATTTTCCCCCTAGCAGTTGACGTGTGAGAATGTGTTGCATAGGGTTGCAGTTAGAAATTACCGTAGTATTGCGAGGGAGGATATAGTGCCGGAAACATTGAAATGCTTGGACGACTGCCAAGGCCAGTTTTTTGACATGTAAATAGTTGGATTCGGTAGGTGTTGGACTTCGAATCAAGTAATAGATAACATGTTTGTCATGAGAATCATCCTCCTGGACAAGAACTATAGCGATGGTGTAATCCGAGGCTGCGAGGTAGAAGAAATAATCGCGACTATAATCGGGGGGGAAGAGAAGTGGAGCACGTGTCAGGGACAATTTCAGAGCTTCAAAGGCTTTGTTTGTGATAGTATCCCATATGAAATCGGACCCCTTTTTGAGTAGTCGCATAAATGCAAGAGTTATCTCCGCATAGTTTGGGATGAAATGATGAAGAAAGTTTGTTTTCCCTGAAAAAATTTCTAACTGGCGAAGCGAAGAAGGAGGAGGGAGATTGAGAATTGCCTCGACCTTTAAAGGATCTACCTTGATCCCTTGAGGTGAAACAATAAAGCCTAGAAGTTGGCCGGATTCTATGCAGAAAATGCATTTGTGAGGATTCAAGCGTATATGGTAAAACCGACATCGAAGGAAAATGGCTCAGAGGTGTATTGGATGATCAATACGACGCATGGAATGAGCGGGTAAGTCATCAAGATATGGCTGCACGATGTTCTTGATATCATGGACGGCATAAGACATAGTGCGCTGAAAAGTTGCGCCAATGTTTTTTAGATTGAAAGGAAGTTTTCGATAGGAAAAAGTGCCCCAAGGACAAATAAAAGCAGTTTTGTGTTGGTCCTCAGGAACAATATTGATTTGATTATATCCGAAGAAACCATCTATCAAAGAGAAGATTTCACTTCCGGTGCAATCGTCAACAATCTAGTCGACGAAGGGGGTAGGAAAGTTGTCTTTAGGACATGCTTTTTTAATATCCCTATAATCAACGCACACATGGATTGTGCCTTGTTTCTTGTTGATCGGAACAAGATTGGAAACCCAGTCAGTGAAATCCACTAGGTAAATAAAGCTGACTTTGAAAAGTTTCTCGACTTCAAGCTTGATAGCAGCCGCTTTACGTGGGTGAATTGGACGAAGGCATTTCTGGATGGGTTTAGTGTCTAGGTATGTCTTAATCTCATGTATCACAATGTTGGGGTCAATGCCTGACATTTCTTCATAGGTCCAGGTGAAGATATCATGAAATTCTTTGAAAAGTGACTTGTAGGTGACGATTTCGTCAGGGGAACACAAAGCTCCGATATGCACATTTTCAACAATTCCAGGTTTGATGGATATGTCGAGGGGAATAGTGGGTGAGATATTGCTTGAGTTCCCTTTGAAAAACACATTGTGTGTGGACTCGAGAACAGTGGAAATGACGACAACGGTTGACGGGGTCGAGATCCGTTGGTATCTCTCGATGGTGTGTTGTTCCAGGAAGAGGATGGAATGGTGATGTCCATCATCCCAGGGGGTGTCTTCCATGATAGACATAATCATCTCATCCGTGGGAAAAATGACGCGGAAAGGATTCGGAGATAAATCACCAAGAGAGGGGGTAGAAGGGGTTGCCGATTGAATGGCCTGATAGGCAGATTCGACCAGACTCAAAGTCATTTTGTTGCCATAACGAAGATGATCGCCGAGGTTGGGTACCATCCATGGGTCATGAGACGCAAGGGTTCCATGAATAGAGGTGGAGATCATGTTGATTGAAGCGATAGACGGATGTGTAACATCGGGCGGTGGGACGGGGAAGGTACCCATTAATGAAGAGTCTTTAAGAAGACCTACATCAACGTTCTCGTATCCCGAGGGGGTTTTGGCGATGAATGGTATGTTGCCAGTACACGTATCCGAGTTAAAGAAGGCTAATTGGTCGATGGTAATTACCTTTCATTGATGTGGGAAATGTACAACATGAAAAAGAGTCGACACAACTGCGTGCATGGAATCAATCTAGCTACGACCAAGAAGAAGGTTGTAATCGAGAAGAGCGTCAAAAAATTCCACTTCAAATTGGACCGTTTTGCCTTCTAACGTGATTGGAAATGAAGGAAGGACACCGTAAGGCTTGAAACCGGAGCCATTAAAGGCTTTGAGTGTGTTATGGGATTCAGTCAAAGAGGGAGAGTTGATGGCTTTCCAACAGGTAATAGACATGACACACGTTGAGTCACCCTCGTTGATAACAATTCTACAAATGTTTTTGTCAGAGACAATCACTTGTATTTGGAACGCGAGTTGAGGGGTTAACCTTGGAATGTGATCTTCCAAGTGAAAAATTATTAAATTTGTATCCGTAGGGTCGATTCCACCGATAGCTTTCAATAGTGCCTTCTGTTGTATAGGACAACTTTGAAGGACTTTGAGGGCTGACATCGCGGATGGTGCTTGGGCCATATCTTCAACAATGTTGTAGTTCTGGGCAACACAGGCATGAGGACTGAAAGCCAATTTTTGAACGATGCCTTTTGGAGGAGGGCGAAGGACTGCATCGAGGCTTGTTCATTCGAGATGAAGAGGACCATTGGTAGGTGGATTCGTAGGAGCTAGTTGGACCAATGAAGGAGGGGTAGAATCAACCTTCTCTTTGGAGGAAGAATAATCTTTGGCTCGAGTGGTAAGTGTGATGTCACTTTGATTTGAATCACCTGTACACATTAAGACATAAGATGTAGTGGAGGGGGATGGTTGGTCATGAATGACCAATTGGGCCTGTTGTTGAGAAGGGAAAGGTTGTGACAAGATGGTTGGAGTGGGCGGTTTCGTGGTCCCTTGAAGGAACTTAGTAACCTCGGCACGTCGTGGACAATCCTTAGTGTAGTGATCATCACCACAGATAAGACAAGGGTATCAGGGTTTGCACTTATCCCTATATTCAATAGGTGGTGTTGTGGTTCTCTCTGCTTGTGAAGTATTTTTTTCCTCCTTATTCTTACCCTTTCCTTTTCTGGAATTGTTTTTACCGGTGGGGGTAGATTGGACAGTGTTTACCTCAGAAGTCTTGCCAGTGGGAGGGGTAGGAGACAGAGAATTTTGAACATTAGAGGAAATGGGTTTGGGTTTGTTGCTAGAGGCAGAATGTGGTTAGGCATGGAAAGTTCCAATCACACCATTGGCTTCATGAGAAGCAGCAAGAGTAGTTGAAGTGGCTGAAGTGGAAGGACAAGGCACATCAGGGAGTAAGTCATAAAGAGTACCCGTTTGTGAGTAAATGAGATCAAGGTATTGAGCATGACTAATGGCCTGTTCCTCTGTGACAACTCCACCCATGGCGATGTCACGACCGATGTCGTTTACGGAGGATTTTGTGAACCACTCTACCAGCAACTGATAGGGAAGTTTGAGTTTGACGAGACATCGTCTTCGTCGCCACTCATGAATGTGATCGGAGATATGAGTGGCTTTGTTTTGTTTGAAAGAACTCAAAATATCGGTTCTCATTTTGTAGCGGATCGATAACTGGTAGTGGGTGAGGAAAGCCATAGCGAGGGTGTTGAAGTCGACGAAGAAACCTCATGGTAATTCTATATACCACTTCGCAGCAGAACCCATGAGAGTTCATTGAAAAAGGCGTAAACGAATAGAGTCATCCATCAAGGAGTTGGATGAGCACCAAAGGTGAAAATTCATGACGTGATTGTTCGGGTCCTCGCCTGCTTTTCCATTGAATTTAGGAATGTCAGACAGTAGCTTGGCCAGTATAGCGGGCCATTGGGGAGAGTGACAGATCAGATCATTTAAAATCCTCAACAGATTCGAGAGTTCCAGGGTGGCTAAGAAAGGTAACTATATATTCACATGTGGGTACTGGTGGCTTTGGGGAGGGAGTCCCGTCGACAAACCAGTGGGACCATAAGAAGTCTGCATATAGTGCGAAGATCTAGGTAGGTTCAGTGGTCGTTGTGGAGGCAAGTAACTCATAGGGGTGTACCCTTGGATGGGGGCGTGGGGTTGAGCATTCAAGCCCCAAATAGGATTGGACGTACCCGAATATGGTTGGCCTATACTAGGGGCTATAACGAATGTAGATGGAGGCTGTTTCCCCCCAGTCAATTGAGGATTATGTTGTATTAGATGATTCCAATACTGGGCCAAGGATGGAGGTATGTTTTGTCCATAGGGTGGGGTCGGTGGGGGTTGTCCTCCAATCGGGGGTTATGTGCCAATTGGGGGTTGTGGTCCCATTGGGATTTGCCCTGCAAGGGGGGTTTGAGCCAAGCCTCCTTGGTGAAATTTTCCAGCAACAGGAATCTGGTAATTTGGTGTGAATGACGGAATGGTGCCACTAGGATCAGTGCCTCTGATAGAGGATGGAAAAGGTCCTTTGAAAGGGGGCGGAGGAAGTGTCGGAATGAAACCGGGAGGAGAGTGCCCAGAAGAATTGGGACCACCAGGAGTTCCAGCTGTGATTTGCGTAGGAACTAGAATAGAGGCATTCAACAAATGGTATCCAGGTGGAAGTGTTGGGGTGACTCTGGGTGAAAGCGGTGTGCCAATAGGGTCTTGGATAGACATGGTAATCCCGGTGTGAAGACTCATAGTATCTGTGTAATGGACCATTTGTAACGGGAGAGTCAATATGTGGTTAGCTCATGGAGCTTCCGTACTAGGAAAATAATAAGCAGTAGTAAAAGGTACTATGTCTGGATCAGATGTTTCGGGGAACGCAGGTGAGACGATGATATCAACGCCCGCTCCTGAACCAAAGAGATCCCATCTAAAAAATCTAGTAGCCCAAAAAGGATCTTGACCCTCAGGTCCTGGAAAAGGTCCAGTCGGTGATCCAGAAGACAAAACAACTAAGTCTCTGGAAGAATTTACTCACATAATACGTCTCTCAGAGTCGGGATGAAGTTGAAATTCCTCTCGAGAATTGGAAATTCAGAATCATTCTAGAGAGTCAGTTCTTTCCACTTGTGGAGTGGTAGCGTCCTGGACTTCAATCTGTTGAGGAGAGCCCTCCGGTGAGTTGGTAGGAAAGGGTTGAGAACCTTCCATATTTTCTGGGGGTAAGCCTTGCATTCTATGTGAATGACGTGGAGGGTCAATTGTGAACGAGTTAAAAACTTACGAAGAAAATTCTATGGTCAACTTGGGTAAACAAACAACATGCGCTAGTAAACAAAATCTAGGAAACAACACCAAGCAAACAAGACCTTCTAATTCTGAAGCCGCTAGTTGGTGATGAAATCCAACGTCGCAACGACGAGATAAGAAGGGGCTAGGTTGGGGTGGAAAATTTATGTTGACAACCTGCTTAACGGACTTACACCCTGGTGCAAGCTCCCACACATAATCGTGGGTATACCATCCAAGGATCCCAAGCGAGTTTGGCCAACGTCGATTCTAGGCACTGTGAAGACTTGCCCCTTCACAGTCACCTTGTGTAATACCCTTCACAGTCACCTTGTGTAAGACCCTAAGAATATAGGTCACTAAGGTTACCACCAACAAAAATAAATCCTGGGGGGACAATCGATAGTCCGATCCACACGCAAGGGCAGGGTATCTAGCCCGAAATCAACTTGAGAGGATTCCAGTCATCATTGTGGGTATACCTCCAAGTGACCCCTGTAATACGTGAAATCTCTACATCGATATCAACAAAGCCAGGTGAGTAACTCTATCAATACCAATGCGACCTTGGGTTTGACCCTTGTGTGAGAAGGGCTTCCCAGGACAAAATGTTGCAAATGGAATTTGACACTCCTTAACACAAGATGCTATTGTGTGTTTTGTGCTTTGGAGAGTGTATCTCTCTGCCTATTCCAAAGCTTTAGCGTAGCTAATTTTGGTGTAATAGAGCCATAGAAAAGAGTTACTAGTTAAATTTTAAAAATTGCGCAACATTATTAAAGGCTGTTGTTACTCAAAGGAGACAGAAATGAAACCAATGTTGTGTGAGACTTTGACCCAACAATGCATAGATAGGAATGAAATATATCAATTCTCGTTCGATGAATCCTATTTACAGGAAGGAAAGAGAAGTTTTCTGGAAGAATATTGAACTACGATATACAATCTTCTTTGAAATGCAATATCAATGAATCATGAACAATGCCAATTTTCTATTTTTTTCATTTCAACAATTATTTCCAATATTTTCAAAATAAAAATGCTTTTAAAAAGAAAAATGTTTTTTACTTTTCAAAAAGAACCACACAATGGTGGTGGAACTAAGGAAAACCAATAACTAATGACAAGCAACATACAACACCCAAACCAATCTTTCAATGAAGACAAAAATGACAAGCACACAAGGCTAGTCTTTTCAAATGAACGAGGGGAACAATTTTCCAAGCAATGGGCATTTGAGAAAGACAATAAATCCCAAATTTTAAACTGATCACCGGCTCCCAACCAAACAAGCACTCAGATTCCAGGTTAAGAGATTATATCCTTGCTAAGAAAAGGTCAAGAGATGTCAGTTGAGAAAAATGAACAAGAAGTGCTTTCGATTTCTGAAGACTAATCGTTCACAAAATCCAAAGTCAAGAAACAATCAATTAGTGGCCCAAGAAGTTCTCTTCAGACACACATACAAATCTAGGTATCTGGGCATACAAAAGACCTTACTCTCAAAATTTTGCAAAATGGGTTCACAGGCAAGAAATAGTGTACAGTGTGAGAATGGAGCATTCTCGTAGGCTAGCCACAAGCAGAGTGTGAGAGGTTCGCACTGGACTGCACAGTAGGGTGCGAACTCCAGTTATTCTTGTAGGCAAAATAAGGGTTCAGTGTGAGAAGGTTTGAAACTAGGCAAAATTTGAAAAAAAGACAAAATTTTGAAGGGACTTCCGGACCCAGAGAGTCTTTCAGGGTCTCCTTAAGACTCAAATATTGATAGAAATGAAAAAAGGTAATGTGGGAGAAAATGGCCAAGGAAAAACACCAAAAACCACTAAAAAATGGGTTGCATCCCCAGTATGGTCACCAATTTTGTTATCGGACTAATCGGTAGGTGCAGACACTAACAGATCTCCCTAGATCCACCTGGATCTACAACAAAATAGGACGGGACATGACTCTTTCCCTAAGTTGCAATCATTGAATCTGATAGTAAGGAGGAACAAGTGACATACCTTTGTATCGCTTCCTTAGGTCTCTGTTGTTCCCTCTTTGCTCCAGTTCTCTCGTGAGGTCAAGTCCGAGACAACACAAACAAACCAAAGTGAAGATAGCAAAATATATTCAATGTCAACTTATGCATATGATCAAGGAATTACACAATAAAGTAAGAATGACTTTATGAGAAAGGGACATGCCGCTGTATCATATTAATTGAAAGTAGAAGATACAACCTGATCACCTTGATGTCGCAAGCTTCCTTTCAGTGACCCTTGGTTCCAACACACACACTTTCTCTATACTTGCATGAAGAAGATCCAATTCCTCTTGATAGACCAACTAGAGTCTCCAAGCTTCTGTCTAAGCAGGGTTCTTCACACAATTCCTTCACCAATTCTTCAATTAATCTTGCTTAACCTTTTCCATGAGAAACATTTCAATATATAGGAGAAGGAGAGATGGTTACATGGATGAGGATGATCCTACCAAATCTGAGAATTCAGTAAAATGACAACCATACGAATGCTAACTCATTTTCTAGAAGACTCCCTTCTAGAACCCTCGAGACCTCTTCTCTTTTCCAAGCTTGAAAACAGGTTCGCACCCTATGTATGTATCAAACTGTGAGAAGTTCGCACTCTAGATGAAGGTGGCTTGTGAGAATGAGGCATTCTCGCACCCTAGGCCATATGCAGCCTGCAAACTCACTTTGAAAATATGTTTTTGGAAGGAGACAAGATCCACTTTTCTCAGGCAAAAATTCCTTGTTGGGATCTTGAATACACCATTGTTAATACATCACCAAGGTGACCAAAATCATATGTAACACTGCCAATATAAGATAATACTCCCTTCCCACCCATCTTTTTTTTGTTTTTTAATATACAAATGAACGCTATGATATAGGGGATGAAATGGGTGTCGCAAGTAAGAAAAACTAGTCCCATCAGTGGAACATACCTATGCTCAATGCAAGGATATGCATGTGGGAGATGGACACTCGGGGGAATGTTCCCTCCTATGTATAGGGTGTCAAATTGTGAAGGATATAAACAAGGCTCTGCTTGGTTGAGGATGCAAAAACTATTGAGGAAAACAGTTTATAATGCAAAGCGAGAACCGACTATAGACTCAATACTGCAAGCAAGGGCATGAGATGCAATCACAACTTAACGACAAAAATGTCCGTTTTCATGATATTTAGTCTACTTGGTATGAAAAAGGGACAAAATTGTGACAAATAGATGTCCTTTCAAATCCAATTTACGAGTGCGAAAGAGACAAGTTCACTCGACAATCTTTTCTCTTTTTGAAGACCAGTTGGAAAATAACTTAAATTAAACTCGGTTGGGAGTTTCTAGGAATCAAGTCACAGGGGAGGCCAATGCTCCCATGCTAGAATTCTGTTGAATGTCAGTATATTTTGAATAGCCGACATGAGCTTGGGAAAGCCCAAATCTCTCCAAGTCGAGGAGGATAAAGTTCTAGCGGAGGTTACCGTCTCTGTGATATATATGATAATGTCTCTTATTGGAAATGACATAGGAAGGGGCATTGGATACCCCACAATACCGTCCCAACCAAAAGGGACTTCCTCAGTACTTGGAGGGAGAGTTATCGAGGAGAGAAAAAATATCTCGTGTTCAGAAGGAGCGTTATCAGGAATGTTGACAATATGGTTGAAGGATGCATCACCCTCCAAAAGGAGAGTTGGATTGACTAGATATTGCACTGGTATGACCACTTCCTAAATTTTAGGTTGAAAAGGATGAATGATAATAGGGATAGGGGACACATCACCCTAAAAAATAGGGGTATGGTCAGGAGAGGATTTTAGTGGCATGGCTACCGTGTCAATTGAAGGAGAAAAATGATGTGGGGAAACCATAGACACCTCAGAATCTGAAGGGCCCTTAGGTGAGTCCCATGCTTCAAGTATCCAAGCAGTAACAGGACACAAATGAGTAAGGTGATTTCCTTCACAATTCCTACAAAGGAATTTAGGCTTACATCTGAGACGTATAGGATTCTTGATGCCCCCAACATCGTTCATAATGGTTGGTGACATGATCTCAATCTGACTGGAATAGGCGAGAGAGTCATATACTACATGATGTATAGAGGTTGGAGATGTGACATTGATATGACTTGTGGCGACTAGAGTGATGCCCCCAACATGACTAGTAGTGGCTGGGTGTGGGTTGTCAATATGACTTGCATAGGTCGTCGACCCATATCCAACATGACTAGAAGAGGTTGGTGATGAATCTCCAGTATGACTGGCAGTGACTGGACTAGTAGTGGGTTGTGGCATATGATACCAAGGTCTAGGAAAAGATTAGCTTTGAAACATTGCAGGCCAGGAAGGGTCCTGGTTTATCCCTTATCCCTGTCCTAAAAGGTAGTATCCTTCGCCTAACTGATCCAAAAAGGTTTGTACAGGCATCATCACTGAAGCCTGTGAAGAGACAGAAGTATGATAATGATTATTCAAGTGAGGATATATGTTTCCCCCTTGTGAATGGGTTTCGTGAAGAGGGTAGCTGTTAAGAACCAAACATCAATATAGCATGGAAAAACCTTAGGAAAAGTACTCAACGCCTTGAAACAGAGATAATTTCAGATAATAAGCCTCTTCGAGG
>JZKD02S0026037.1:214256-274723 GCA_000966675.3 Picea glauca | reverse complement strand
ACTAGGAGGTATAATTACAACTAATGGCCTAAAGCCGACATAAATAAAATAACATTACTAATATAATATGCCCCAATTAAGGGGTAATGAGCCAACATTAGGGCTTAACAGTAGCCCGAACCCTAAAACTGATTCTCCCTGAATGAAATACCTAGGGATATATGAGGACCCTCCATGGGAAAAGTGTTCGAAGGAATAGGCATGGCAGATGAAGGATACACAGATGGCGTGTAATAAGTATAATAAGCACCCATTTGAGCACTAGATCCTGAAAGAGCATAGCTAGGACTGGATCCATAAGAGGGAAGGTTCCAACATCCCACAGTGAGAGTTGGTTGAGGGACATGACTCATATCAAATGAAGATGTAGGTAGTGAGCTCATGGTGCCCCCAGATCCACTGATAGGACTCATATAAGTGGGTCAGGGAGAGGATGGAAATGGTGAAAGAACAATTGGAATATTAATATGAAAATGACTAGAGGCCCAAGGCATGGACCGAGTGTCATAATTATGCATACCATTATGAAGAGCGGATATATTCGTCCCCATGAAATGAGTGAACATCATGGGGGTGGTAGTGGTAAAAGAGGGAGCTATGGGAACTCCATTATCCATGATAAGGAAAAGTTAGTAAAAAATACTAAGGTCAACTAGTAATCAAAGAGCACACTAAAAAATCAAACGACCAATATGCACACAAATGGGGTAAAGTGGTTGAAAGGGGCCTCCCTCCTTAAAGAAGGTATGTATCGCCCAAGAAGGGCTTGAGACTCCCTGCTAAATATCATAGGTAACATATTTAGTTATAAGGGCCCTCGTGGTCTTAAAAACAAGTTTGTCAGATCCCCTCGAAGTGGTAATCCTCCATAAAGGTTGTGTGTTGCCCAACCCTTATCACCTAGGGTACCTATAGAAAAACCCCTGCAAGTAACCTATGTGGCACCTAAGTCAAGAAACTAAGCAACCGATGTATAACCGATGCACAGGCGAGCATTTGTAAGTCAGGTCCACCGTATGGGTAGGGTAGCAAAGCCCGAAACCTTGAAAGCACTGCCTCTCACAAAGGTAAGGGAACTAACAAGATCCCCAGATACAAATAGATCCCCAGAAATATCTTTGAAGCTAAGAAGGTATTAGGGGGATACCCCTTCAACCAACCTCGCACGACCTCATGATTAACTCCAGTGTGAGCGGAGCCTCCTGATACTACCAATTATACAATGGATTTATCCACTCCCTTTTTCAGACACATATGTTGATTTAATAGCCTTGGTGAAGTTTACTCACAAAATCCTATTCCAAGGCACTAAATCCTAAGCTAGTTTGTGCACCCTAGAAAATAAAATCTTGACTAATCAATTTTAAATTATAACGTTAATTTTAGTGGTCGTGCTTACTAAAAAAGGTATGGTAGTGAAACTCATGATGTTATGGCTCAACAAGTAAAGTAAATATGAATACAATGCAAAGTCCTAACTTCAATTTTCAATAAATGATATGCTTCTAATAACAAATGCAATTTTCAATTTAACTCTGCAATTCTGAAGTAAAAATGCAATCTTTCTTTACATGCACTAAGATAATGACAAAGACTCAAAATATAAAAATGCCAAGCAATGCAAAATGCTTAATATTTTTGTATTTTCAATATAAGAAAAGATAAAATGCATGGAATGAACAACAACTTGATATACAAACTCTACTGTGTATAGAAACAAACAACTCAAGTAGGACACCAAGGAGAAAAACACCCATCCCAGTGTATAAGGACAATCAAAATGAAAAGATGATGAGAAAGACTCTACCCAGAAATTCAACCAAAGACAGGTTTCTTGTCATCCCACAGACACTTAACATTCATTACAAAGACCAAAGAAGACTCAACAATCATCAAAACCCACCCAACAACCACCAAACCCGAAAAAAAAATAAAAAGAGGTTGATGTACGCGACTGTTCAAGAAAACATAGTGTATGTACACAACTTGCAGAAGGAAAAACCGCATATATACGTGACTGCCAAGAAAAAATCCATGTATATGTTTCAAAAACAAGGCTAGGCAAGGGAGAAGGCTGAAAAACTCAAACCCAGAGTGAACAAAGTTTGTCGAGAAATCATATGACAAGAAACACAATAGGAGCGAGAGAAATCCAAGGAGAAAAACACTCCAAACCCCAAGAAAGAAGATTCAATCCCCAGTATGGTTGCCAATTCTGTTACGAGGAAAATCTCTCTATGGCTAGGGGAAAGCCACAATAGATGGAAATGACTGTCGAAATCAACTCTATCCTCAAGTATGCTATATAAACAAATATTCTAGCAAGACAAGATAAAAGGCCCACCTCATCCAGACGTTCGATGTAGTCCACCGTTGAGCACTTGACCCAAATCAATACACCTGCAACTAGTCCTCAATAACCAAGCAAAGAAAGAAAATGGTGATAATATATGATGTTATCACATTCAATAGAACAATCCATTAATATACATAACAAATACACCCATGGAATAATAATTCAAATATTTGAAAGATATCAATTGGACGGGAAAAGAGTATTTCTATTAATATATGATCATCAAAAGTGAAAATGTTATAGACTTCTGTGTCGGCACGGTTCAGAACCAAGAAACTAAGTTCCTTCCAGTTGGGCCTCCACCACTTCAATCCTCCACCAAAGGCAAGCTCATAGAAGAGAGACATTGAAGTTCTTAATAAACAAGGGAAGATCTTGGGGGCTGAACACTGTGTTCAGACTTAAAGGACAAAGGGATGCAAACTCAATATGAAGTAAATAATTTCTCCAGAGGAACTTTGCTCTCAAAGTTGAATTCTTTCTCCTCTTTTCCATAGCTTGGAATTGGCCCATTTATATCCTTCAAATGGAACTGAAGGGCTGAGTCAGAACGTTTCCAGTATATGGAAGGCCAAGGATCATAGATCTCCTGTCATGACATGGAAACCCGACACCATTTTTCATTTTTGGGCACAAATCCTGATGTACGCGGGCTGTAGTGGTGCAACCTTTGTATATGCATGTTTTATAGTAGGCAAGGTGCATACATGTGGAAAAAATGTATTTTTTAGCTCTTGAATTTTGCAAAAAGGGATGAAAAGTCTACATAGGGAAATGGAAAAAGGCCCTATGTGCAAGATTGCATAGGGTGAGGCACATCTTGCTATAATAGTAATATCGAAGGAGCTAAGTGTGCACTATATGTGCAAATGGCTAAGAAATTTTGGGTAGAATTGATGTATCTTATATGAGCGTAGTGTGCACCTGTTGTAAGGAATAAATATACATGAATAATATAAGAATCCAACTGTTGTGGACGTAGCCCAGTTGGGATGAACCATGTAAAATTCTTATGTTTTGATATGTGTGATGTTATGATGTGTTGGTTTAGTCTGTTTTTTGCACACATGTAATATATGCTTAATGGTTAATATGAATATGTATCTGCTAGTTCCACATACATGTTGAATAGTTAAGTAAGGTGAATATGGCATATGTTATTATGTTGTTATGATTTCACGCATAGGGTATATTGCATGTTGACTGAATGTTAAGTAATAATGAATGTTAGAATGGTCTTCATTCCCTTCAGGACTGCGAAAGCCTGGTTTCTGTAGTCCCCATAGGTACCTCGGGTGAGACTTCACCTGCTTGCAGGTGATGCCAAAATGGATGGTATCGTGGGATTTTTTGGTGAATTAATGTTGAACCTCGGGTCTTCCCACTACACGCCAACAAATGGTTCCATTGTCGAGACCATGATATGCGATTGAGGGGGATGTGAAATCCTATTAAGGAGGAGATTGGAAAATGGTTGGAAACGAAGGAGATCGAGTTTGTTGTAGATAAAAATAATGATCCATGGATCAACACAGAGAAATAACTACAAAGGTATGTGTTTACATATTTGCATGAAATTTTCTTTGCTGATTTTTCAAATATTTTAATAGAGTGGATCTAGGGATTAGTTGAACAAATAAGAAGATTTTTTACTATTGTTATGAGAAATTGGATCCCTAAGTTAATTAGGAAATTCAATTCTATAAGCAATCGAGTATCATGTGCAGTATATTACTGGCTAGAAAGTGTGTTGGGAGGTTACATTACTAAATTTTCCATAGATTGTATTCAGTCGTATAGTGTTGCTGAAAGGGAATTATTTAAGGGACCATGCGGGAGATATCTGAAGTCATTATCTACTTGGATTAAGATGTTATTGTGAGACAAGGGATTTATGAAAATGGAATCAGATTGCTAAGCACCTTTGTGCACATAGGGAGAATGGGGGATGACAAGGGGATTGTATAAGTGTAAAGAGGGATGAAGAGAAGGAATGAGGAACAAATGGGATGAGGATGTTGAGATAAGAAGAGTGTGTGACAAATGAAGAGATTGGAGTATTGCACAGTGGTAAGAGATTTAGACCGAATAATAAGAAGACTGCAGCTGAGAGAGAGGAGAAGCACAGGGAGATCGAGCAAAGAGACACTGGTGTGATACTCTATATAGAAGGGATTTTTCACACAGAATAAAATATCCATCAACTTAGTCTAGTAGAAGAATATCCCACTCATATCAGACTCTTTGTCGAACCCATGGCCTTGTGTGTGTCAAAAAGAACTAAGGTAAGATCATAATATTTTTCAATTTTAGTTAGTGAAAGAAGAAAATAGAGTAGTAAGCGTAGTAAGAGTAGTGGAAGTAATATGCCGAGTTAGAATCAATTAGTGTTATCAGGAAAAAATACCACATAGAACACGATGGTAGGATTAGATCCTACTTTAATAATACATGTCTTCCATGGAGCAGGGACAAAGGATCCCTAAAAATTTTTTTTCATTTATGAGACTACATGGAATGTGAAGAATGCCCAAGATGATGATGTGAATATTGTGTAGTTGGAAACGAAATATCAGACTACGAAAGATCGCACATTATTATGGTACATGAAATATCAGACTACGACACCTACATGACAAACTAGAAAATTGGTAGAGGTAAGACAAGATCTATTGAAAGACTTTCAAAAAATTAAATCCGAGTCGCAGTGCATTACAAAGCTGAAGGAGATCAAGTATATAGTGAATGAATCGATGTGGGACTATGATCAATGATCCAAAAAGGATCCAGAGAAGACTAAGGACAACTCAGAATTCACATAAGCCACTCAGGAAGCTCAGAATGTCCTCAACAAACAGAGAAAGGGAAAACATTCAAAGTCCTCAAAACTCGGTGAAATTAGAAACATCACGAAGAGTGCGTCACAAGATTTCCAACGACGTAAACGACTCGTCAAAAAAAGTTACAGATAAAAATATATTCACGATCAAAGTTTTGGTCAACCTAGCCCAGTCAGTAAGGATGAGTTAATATATGTACTACTGACATCAACATTAGTACAAATTATGTCAACATCTATACAATATATGTGGCACATGCAGGGGGTGACACATGTCATGCTGATGTCAACATGGCGATGTGGTAGCACCAGAGGCTGTCACGTGTCACTCATTTTTGGAATTTTTCGGTCAACATGTGGACCGATAAGGAAGTGCCACAAGTCCATACAACCACATGGAAGAACATATGGGATGTGGTAGGATGATGTGGCAAGGTGATTGTGCAAGTGGATGGTGTGGGCCAATGGTTGGATGCCACATGGCCTAGTCATGGTCTGCCATGTGGTAGTGGGAAGATTCCCAATGAGGGCCTGAAACCGAATTTTCAAAAATTAAGAAAAGGCCCACCAAATATGGCGGGAGTCCTGCCAAATATGGTGGCCAAAATTTCGATTCCGACAAATATAAAAAAACAACTCCAAACTTGGCGGTGGTTCCAAACCATACATATATTGTTATAACTATAAGCCCAAAAGGGGAGGCCCATGGGCTCGACCCCAAGACCTCCCCCTATCCAAATGACTTACATAGTATCCACCAATCACTGGGCCAACAAACTCCATTGATCAGTCCACCCAACATTTAATTTAAATTTTGAGTTTTCCCATGGACGGGAGGAGGGCACTTGATGGTATGACCGAGCATGATTTTTGAGACAAAGTATAGTGAATTAACTGAGGTAGTAGGCACAAAAACCAAGATGATATTTCTCAAGGGCCTGGGAATGCCAGAGTTCGATTGAGGCATGGAGAGAATCATTTTTGGGTAATTAGACGCCACAAATTCAATGGTG
The DNA here is from genome assembly GCA_000966675.3 of Picea glauca. Classification (NCBI taxonomy): domain Eukaryota; kingdom Viridiplantae; phylum Streptophyta; class Pinopsida; order Pinales; family Pinaceae; genus Picea; species Picea glauca. Next base: position 268,515 of record JZKD02S0026037.1, on the reverse strand, counting down.
ATATCTATTTTCTGATCCGAGCAAAGCTTTTACATCTTAATTCCAGAATGAGGTATACTTATGTATTTTTCCAAATTCTTTTGTTGAGTTAATAATAAGGCCTACCCATTTGAGAGTAGGACCTGGAGACATAGTCCACCAGGGACAAACTTCGTTATCAAGTTTTTTTGTTCATATTTGATGCTTATGTCTCTTCATTATTGAGATTTTCCTTCTTTATGGTGCATTTTAATTTATGCTCATTTAATACAATTCTTTATAAGTCACTTCGATGAAAAGATCCTGGATCATGTTGGTAACAAAGTAGTCATCATTGACTTGAATTGTAGAGTGTGAATGCTTACTAGGGCCAAGCATAAGTAGGGTGAAGGAAATATTAATACTTTCAATCCCGAAGTTGGTCGTGCATCCCGAAGGAAGAAAATGGCAGAAGAGGAAGTGTGATGAACAAGAGAAAAAATTTCATATGGTATTTTATCGCATGCCAGAAATGGTCGAGCGAATGTATGGAGACTACGAGAAGAGGATGAAGAAGAAAGGGAAGAAAAAGGAATCACAAGTTGATGATAATGATTCAGTGAATAAATGGGTTGGAGGAGACCCTCTTGAGCCTCCATCTTCACCATCAAGTTCTAGCTCTTCTTCCTCTGAGCATTCTCATCATTCTAGCCATAAAGATTCTTTTAAGAAACCATTATTAAAGCTTGATGAAAAATTTGTTTTACCTATGTTTAATGGACATGCCAATCCTGAAAAGTTAGACAATTGGATCCAATAGGTTGAAGTTTATTTCCGTGTTCAACAAATTGATGAAAAGGAAGTTAAAGTGCAATCATCTTCTCTTCGGCTGGAAGGCACCGCTCTCGTATGGTGGGAGAGAAAAATTTAGGACATAAGTAAGTGTGGTAATCTTCTTTCCTCATGGTCGGAATTTAAATCAGCGATAAGGAAGAAATTTTATCCATTGTGTTATTTACATAAAGCAATGATGGAATGCCAAACTTTAAGACAAAGTAAAGGTCAAACTGTACAAAATTTCACGGAAGAATTTAGGAAGAAAGATCTTGCATTAAAAATTCCTTTGGATTCTTATGAAACTTTAATGAAGTATATTGGTGCACTTCATAGTTATATTCGTCATAATTTTCTATTGTTTAACCCCACCAGTATTGACGAAGTTTTTGTGTAATCAACTCACCTCGAGAATAGGGGAAATCATGTTCAAGAATATCCCACAAAATAACCTTCCAATATCCCACATAAGCAGTTTAAGAAGTTTAAAATGAAGGACAAAAAGACCACCACTATAAAGAGAGAAGAAGGAAAACCGTCTTGCACTCATTGCAAGAAAAGTGGTCACGATGATGAACACTATTGGAAACCACATCCAGAGAAGAGACCCAAACAATTTGGTGAAAAGGGAAATACAAATACCGTTTCTACAGTACAACAAGATCCTGGTTTTGATTTAGGAGATGAAAGAAAAATCACAGTAGTTGGAGTACAAGGTAAAGATTCCCTGCATGCTAGTTCAAATTCCATTAATGAATCTCATGATGATGAACGAAAGAGGAATGAATTATTTTGCATAAGAGTTGTATCTAAACACACTAAGATAGATACATTATTTGATCTGTGTTCCCAAGTAAACTTGATATCTGAAGAACTTGTCAAAAAGATGGGTCTTGAAACTAAACCACATCCAAAGCCTTATCCTCTTGGTTGGGTATGTGATAAAGCAAAGATTAATGTCACCAATCAATGTAGGGTCAGATTTGCTATTACTTCAAAGTTGATTGATGAAGTGGATTTGGATGTTGTATCACTTGATATATGTGGAATAATGCTGGGGAGTCCTTATCTTTATGATAGAAAATAAGTATTATTTCATCATGATAACAAATATCACCTTTCTAAGGGGGGAGTGGAATATATTTTTAGAGCCCACAACATGAGGGTAAGCAAAACACTTGTTAGTGTTGTACAAATGAAGAGACTCATAAAGACTAATAAGAGATATGTACTTATGGTCGTAAGGGAGAAATATGTCGGAACATCTGATGCTTTCCAAGGATGTGATCCTTCTCATAAGAAATAATTAATTGATATTGTTTCTAAGTATGATGATATTTTCCAGGAACCATATGGATTACCTCCTAAGAGGGAAATCCAACATGAAATACATATTCAACAGGATTCTCCCCTTCATAATGAGGGCATGTACAGGATATCAGTTGTAGATATGCCTGAGATCAAGAAGCAGGTACACGGCTTATTGGATCAAGGGGTCATCAGGCCCAGCTCATCTCCTTGTGGTTCTCCGATCATGATGGTTCCAAAAAAATATGGCACATGGAGAATGTGTGTCAATTACCGAGTCTTAAATAAAATCACGGTGAAAAATCGATACCCTCTTCCTCGTATATATGATTTACTTGATCAATTAAATAATTTTGTTTATTTCACTAAGTTGGATTTGAGCAGTGGATACCATCAGATCAAGGTTGTAGAACAAGATGCATGGAAGACTGCCTTTAAAACCAAACAAGTATTGTTTGAGTGGTTAGTTATGCCGTTTGGGATTTGTAATGCTCTGACAAATTTCATGCGTGTGATGAATGATGTATTCAGGCCATTTCTAGATTATTTTGTGATTGTATATTTAGACAACATTCTTATTTTTAGTGGGACTTGGGATGAACATGTAAGGCATGTAACAAAAGTATTGGATACTTTGAAAAGGGAAAATTTGTATGTAAAACTGTCCAAATTTGAATTTGGTAAGACTGCACTTGTGTACTTAGGTCATATTGTAGGAGGAGGACAATTGAAAATCGATCCTTCCAAGATTGATGTAATTGTAAATTGGCCTGAGCCCAAAAGTGTAACCGAAATACAAAGCTTCTTAGGTGCATTCCAATATTGGAGGAGATTCATTTCAAACTTCTCCTTTATAGAAGTTCCTTTGCATGCCTTAACCAGTGTGAAGAACACTTTTCACTGGGGATGAAAGAAATACAAATCTTTCGACACTTTGAAGGAAAATATCAGTACCGCATCAGCATTAGCATGGCCGAATCTTCAACAACCCTTCGAGATCGAGCCAGATGCCAGTGGATACACCATGGGTGCAGTATTGATGAAATATCGCAAGCCTATCTGTTACCACTCTGAAACTTTTAAACAAGATGCTGTTAACTATCCTACATATGATAAAGAGTTGTATGCATTATTTCAAAACCTAAATAAATGGAAGCACTACTTGTTAGGGAAGAAAAAAATCATACATACAGATCATCAACCCTTACAAGACCTCCAAGAACAGACCAAACTACAACAATATCGACATTACAGATGGATGGGTTTCCTACAACAATTTCATTTGGTAATTAAGTACAAAAAGGGTACGAGTAACAAGGTAGTTGATTTGCTTTCTATACCTCCTATTGTTTCTTCTATTATTTTGAAGAATGATTCTTTATCTCATTATATCTATGTGGAACAATATGCCATTGATGAAGATTTTAAAGAAGTACATAAGAAGCTAACCCATGGTGCACAGGTAGAGAACTATTGTCTGCAGGGAAAACTACTCTACCATCTTGGAAGGCTATGTATTCCTACAAGTGAACGAGTCCATGTAATATGAGAACCTCACACTTCTCTTTTGTTTGGGAATTTTGGGGTAGGAAAAACTATAGCGCATCTGTAGAGGTTTTGTTACTGGCCTTAGATGAAAGCAACTATAACTAAATATGTAAAGGGGTGTGTGATGTGTTCTACCTGTAAGCCCACTAATAGAAAACTGGGGCTATAGTCACCACTACTTGTTCCATCCCATCCATGGGAAAGTATCTCCATGAATTTAGGGGGTTTACCAATGTTGAAAAGGGGTCATGAATATATGTATGTTGTAGTGGATAGGTTCAGCAAGATGTGTATCTTAATGCCATTTAAAAAGCATATCATTGCTGAGCAGATTGCTAATCTCTTCTTTCAGTATGTTTGGGTTCACTTTGGATTTCCACATCCATTATCTTGGATCAAGATACTCGATTCCTTGAGTATTTTTGGACACGTTTGTGGAGAATGATGGAGACCAAGTTGAAGAGGAGAACAAATTTCCATCCACAGACCGATGACAAAGGTTGTTATCTAAACAAAGGTACTTTTTCTTCAAGGCTACTGCAACAAGCATCTCGAGTTATGGGATGAACATATACCCTATGTGTTATCACATGGAATTGATTGGGTCAATTCATCCTTAGTTTTTATTTTTATTTTTATCCTTAGTGTTGTTTATTTTTTACTTTTTTCCTCTTCCTTATAGTATTTTAGGTTTTAGCACAATAAAATTAGTGTTAATATTGGCCCAAACCCTTGGTTTATGTCTTCATATTTATGACATGGTTAGACAAGCCATCGTCCTTATGCCTCCACCACCACCCTGACATGTCACCACTTACACAATGTACTAAAACCCCTCCACTTTGTCCCTCTACCAATTAGAAGGTCAAATCAAGTTCTTTTTGTACACTACCATCTCATCAGACATTTCACAGTGTATCTCAAGTACACTTTTCTCTCATTTCCATAATAGCACTTATGATGCTTTGTCAACTGATCTCCTTGTTTTCAACACTCATTTCTTTAAGGAAATAATCTGGGATTTCGTCATTTAAAGATCTTCTAACTATTTTTCCAAGATTTCAAATTGTTCCTAGCTCGACGCTGGAAAAACAGGTGTTTTCAGATATGCGCTACGAAAAATGTTGCGAACTGGCTGGCAAAACTAAGTTGGAGGTTAGACTAGCTGTAGGTGGATTCATCCAAGCTCAAGCCCATTAATTTTCAAGCCTCATCCTCCATTTACTCCATGAGAATTTTAAGATTTGTTGAAGGACATTAAAGGATGTTTTATCACCTCTTCTCCTAGGCGTTGCAAACTGATGGTCCACGCTGCCAACAACACTATTCACATAGAGACAAGTAGGAATAGGAAGAGAAAAGACATTGCTAAAAATTATGAGGCTCATAAGGAACAAGAAGAGGAAGGGGAATATCATTCTCTTCATAAAGATAATTTTCACCCCAACCAGCTCCAAAATTAATAGAAATTCCATCAGCCAAAGCCACAAGCACAAAGGGAAGGAGGTTATTTTTCCCATCACCATCTATTGCAGTTGAAGCTAGAGATAGGAGACCCTTCAGTAGGTCATCAACAAAGAAGGAAAGTGTTGACAAATAGGATGAATCTCCCATCAAGAGAAAGGGTAAAGGTAAAGTTTAAGTTGTTGAAAAACACATTTAGGTGATAGACATAACCACCCCTCTAGATAACACTACCTTAAAAAGGTTGATCAGACAGCTTAGAGAAGCCAAAAAAGGATATTGCTGACTTGAAGGGAGAAGGTTTGGTTGAGAGAGAAAAGTTGAAGGATCTTATGGATATGTATTTGGACACTATTGATAAGGCCAGGTTTAGAAAAAAAAAAATTCTGCCCCTCCATAGGCAGATTAAGAATTTATACAGACAGAACATGGATTTACAATCTCAGATCAGAAGACTTAAACTGGAGTTGCAACCTTTTAAGGAAGAATTAGTCCAAAGGAATTTGAATATGATGGCCTAATCTGCCACCAGAGGGAGCACCAGACTCAGGAAGTGAAGTGACGTGTCTTAAAGAATCTGATTTTTGGAAGTCCTTATCCTTGCATTTTTGAATATTTTTGAGGAATTGTGTTTTTATGACTGAGTTTTTCACTCATATACCATATTATGAGGCTTCTATAGGCATACCTAACTATGGAGAATTTTTTTGAGTGTTTTGGGGCTTAAACTGGACAAATTGGGTAGCTAAAAGACATTTCACAGTGCCTGGCACTGCGAACTGGTCTACACAGTCAAACGTTGCAAACTTTGCTACAAATTCCACTGCAAACTGGATGATACAATGATCACTATAGGATTCACTGCAAACTCCTATTTATATGGTTCAAGAGGATCAATGGTCACCATATGGCTAGGGGAGCATGGTACAACTATTTGGAAGTTAGTTTAAAGCTGGAGGATACTTGGAAACAAAATAAATGCTCTAAAAGGACACCTCATTATGCAATATTAAGGTGTTAGGATAATTGCCAACATTAGCCTTTGTTGTAATAGTTTGTTATTTACAGTTTGTACATGTGTTTTTACCTGAGTTTAAGATGAAATAATTCTATGTTAGAGGATGAACTCACATTGTATGCTATCATTCCATTTCTAGGATATTAAAGAAGCATTAGAAGACATTTTTGGGGTTCAAATGGTTGATGTAAAATACTCTTTTGGTGATTTTAATATAACGTAGCCTACTCTGGTTTGATGTATCAGACTTGATGAAATTTTGTTTAATGGAAGTTATTTTTCTCTCTTGCCATATTATTTCTCTCTCATACCGAATTTTTACTGTCATTGAATGATTCAAATGATATTTTGTAGCTGTATTGCAATGGATGTTTGATTGTGATCCTGTTATAACTTTCTCAGATTTTTTTTATCTTGGATTTAAGAAGCTCTTGTATCTTAAGATTTTCTCTCCTTTGTCTACTGGTAAATCATTATTCTATTGGTAGAATCACTTCATTTTTCTTACTAAGTCTTCCTTCTATCCACAATAATCCTCAAAACCCTGACCTAATTTAAACAAGACCTCTCTAGGTGATGCATTTCATCTAGAATTTCATGTGTCTTGACATTGATGAACTTCGTTTTATCCATTTGACACCACATTTAAAGACTTGTCTCATAAACCTATTGATGGGTAATGAGATTTCACTTTAGCAGTCAAAGTGTAACTTTCAGTGCTAACATTGTTTGCACCGTTGCCGAGGAACGGATTGAAAACATTTCCCTAGGATTGAACGACAAAGAAATACTGATTCTGAGGGTGCATAGTAATCAGTACATTGAAGACTGCAATTTTCACCTGGCGACTCCATTGTTTCAGTTGTGGCTCCTAAAGGCGGAAAAATGAGGACTACCCCACATCTACCTCTAACTACTCCTGAAGTTGAACCAGAGAACATCATCAAGAAAGGAAAATCTTCTCAAGAAGGATTTTTAATTTTTGTTTTAGGTACTATTGGTCATTTTCCCGATTCCACTTTTAAAACACCAGTAGTTGTATCTAATACTCCTCTTTTACCCTCTGTTGAAATTTCTAGAGATTTAAATCTTGAATATTTGCCTATGGAATATTCTTCTTTTTCTCCCAAATTGAAAGAAGAAAGTTTTGAAGTTATTGACTCACCAGATGTTGTAAGTTGGTTTAGACTTGAAATATTAGAGGATTTTCCTACCCTAGGTTCTCCTTCTCCTCCCCCTCTTAAAATTGTTGTGAACAAAGAATAAGATACCTCATTTCCCTTGGAATTTCCACCATCCTCTTCCAAGACTCATCCTCTCCTTGTTAAAAGTGAAACTTCTCCATCATATATTCCTCCTTCTCCCAAGATACACATCATCAAGACTACAAATGTACCAATCAAGACCCAATCTCCTCCTTATTCTCCTAGAATTTATAATCCTTCTCTTCATAATCCAATGGCATGTGCTAACCTTCCTAGAAATAGGATGGATTCCATAGTGGCTTATAGGTATGCCCCTCTGTTGTTGCCTCAGCCTATGAATGCTCTCCCAATTGGAGACTATCTTACAGGGGAAGAGGACATAACTGTAGAGGAACACCTTGCAGCCTTTTATAGCTTTGTTGACAATCTTAATATTGAGAATGAGTATGTTTAGAAGAGAGTTTTTGTACAAATCCTTGATGGTGAGTCTAGGAAATGGTTTAGGGGTTTAAATATTGGATCTGTTTTTGGAATTGAAACTCTAGATGATGCCTTTCTGAGGCATTGGGGAGATAAGAAAGATTTCTTATATTATATTACAGAGTTTGGGTCACTCAAGAGAAAAGAAGGGAAATATGTTTAAGATTTTTCAAAGAGATTCAATAAAATGTACAACAAAATCCCTATAGAAATTAAGCCTACTAAAACTTCTGCCAAGATAACCTATGCCAGTTCTTTTGACCCTGAGTTTTGTCTCTTGTTGAGAGAAAGTATATCTACCTCTCTAACTCATATGAAAGATGCAGCCTTGGAGGTAGAATCAAACATATTGGCAACTGATAAGCTCAAGGGAAAATCTGATAGATATAGGAGAAAAATAGGGCTAAAGCATCAACATGTGATTCTTCTAGTGTTAACCCTCAAGTAGATGAACTAACAAAACTAGTTAAATCACTTTCTGTTGAAATGGAAAAAATGAATCTTGAGGGGAAACAAAATTATAGAAATACAAAAAGTATTGATAACAGAGGAAATTTTAGTAGACAAAATAATTTCCCTCAGATCCTTCAAAGAGATCAAAGAAATAGGCATGACAAAAAAGTTCAGACCCCTCTTCAAAATAAATGGTTGATGATGAAGTAGGAGAGGATGAAGAAATAGATCCATAAATTCATTGTGTGGGTGATACCTCCCCATCCCCTATTCTAACTCAGTTTGCATATGAGGAGTCTCTTATGGACAATCAGTTGAATGAATTGAGTAAAGGGGAAACATATAATGAAAACCAAAGTAAATACAAATTAAGGTCAAAAAAGAAGGATGGGAAACCTAGTACCTCAGATCATCCCAACAAAACATAAAATTCTGCTAAGGATGTGGTTTCTAGCAGCAAAGAAAAAGAGGAACAAAACTCTCAAAAATTGATTAAGGCCCCTGTTCCAGAAATTAAGGAGATTTTGAAATCTCCCTCTTCCTTTAGTTTTGAGAATGAAATTCAAAAGATAAAAATTCCAGTACCATTTTTACAAATGATTAAAAATCAAGAGTTCAAAAGGTATATTTCCAATATGTTGCAACCTGAATCTTCCTCCACTTCCACATACCCAGTGAACCTACAAGATGAAAAACCAACAGTCATATTGGGACCTTTGGTAGAGGACAAGGATGACTCTTCTCCTCCATTTTACACATCATTGAATATTCATGATAAAGTTTTGCACAACTGCTTGATGGACTTAGGTGCATCTCATAACCTTATGCCTAAAACTGTCATGGATGAGATTGGTCTATAAATTACTAAAACCTATCATGACGTATACTCATTTGACTCCAGAAAAGTGAAATTCCTTAGGGTGATCAAAGACCTAGTTGTTAGCTTGTTTCAATTTACCATGAAGAGTGTGGTCATGGATATTATGGTTGTTGATGTCCCCCCTATGTTTGGGATGCTATTGTCAAGATATTGTATCAAGAGACTAAGGGGATCTTTGCAGATGGACCTTTCATATGCCACTATTCTTGTATTTGGAGGAGAGCACATAAGGCTTTATATGGAAGCACAACTAGCTTACATCATCAGTGATGAAGCTAATCCTACAAACCACCCCATTTTTGCAGTTGACACTAATCTAGGATCCAGTATCTTACAACTCACTGATGCTCCTTGATCACCTATTGAAATCATAAAAAAACCTATTAAACCTTGTGAGACACCTCCTCAAAATACCCCAGTTTGGAAGATGTTTTTTTATGGGGCCTCTTCTAAAGAAAGCGTTGGTGTTGGAGTGGTTTTTATATCCCCAACTCAATAAATCATTTCTTTGTGTTATAAACTAGAATTTGAAACTACAAATAATGTAGTAGAGTGTGAGGCTCTTGTCTTGAGTTTGAGGGATTAAAAAGATATGAAGATTGAGAAGTTAGAAGTGTTTGGGGATGCTGAAATAATTATGCATCAGGTTTAAAAGTTGTATCAAGAAAAACACCCCAGGTTAAGGACTTACATAAATGAGGTTTGGGATCTTATTGATGATTTTTTCTTATCTTTTAACATCTCTTTTGTTCCAAGAGAAGAAAATGTTATGGAAGATTCTTTGGTTGTTTTTGCAAGTAACTTTAAAATTCCTTTTATCCCCAAGCTCAAATATGATGTGGAAGTAAAGTATAGACCCTCTATACCTAAAAATATTAAGCATTGGAAGGTCTTTGATGATGATATTGAGATTAAGAGATTTCTGGAAACAGTGGAAGAGTTTTCTGCTCTTCACATTGATCAAGATCATGATGATACAAAAATCCCTCATGCTGATATTTTGCTCAATAAAATTGCAGACCACAAGATTTTCCAACTTCCTAGTAACCATATTCCAAAGGGGTTGGTCCCCTTGGAGAGATTATTTGACAGAAATTATGTTGCTGTGAAGGCTAAAGGTTCAAAAGAAGAAGCTAACGTGACATAATGCAACTTAGGTACAGAGGAAAATACCAAATATGTCAAATTGTCTAGCAGTTTATCAAAGGAGCAAAGGGATGAGCATGTGAAGTTACTAAAGGAGTTTTCTAATTTATTTTCTTGGAAATATGAAGATATACAAACTTATGATACAAGCAGAATTGAACATAATATACCTTTGAAAGATGATACCAAGCCATTTAGGCATAAACTTAGACAGATAAATCCCATGTTGCTTCCTATTATGGAAAAGGAAGTCAAGAAACTGCTTGATGCTAAGATAATCATACCTCTAAGGTACTCTAAGTGGGTGGCCAACCTAGTCCATGTGAGGAAAAAGAATGGTGAAATCAGACTTTGTGTTGATTTCAGAAATCATAACAGAAGATCCAAGAAAGATAAATATCCCTTGCCTAATATGGAACATATTTTACAGAGAGTGACTGGTTTAGGAAGGATGTCTATGATTGATGACTTCTCAAGGTACAATCATATCTCTATCCTACCTGAAGATAGAGAGAATCCAAATTTCACTACTCCTTGGGGCACATTCATGTATGCTAAATCCCCTTTGGTCTAATGAATGCAGGAGAAACCTTTTAGCGAGAGATGGATATTGCCTTCATTGGGAGAAGGAAAAATTTGTGGTCATCTATCTAGATGACATTACAGTGTTCTCAAGATATGATAAGGAACATTATCATCATTTGAAGAAAGTTTTCCTAAAGTGTAGAAAGTTAGGGTTGTCTCTCAATACTAAGAAGTCTTTGTTTGCTATGAAATAAGGCAATTTGTTGGGACACATTGTATCAATAGAAGGGGTAAGGATTGATACAAGTAGAGTAGAGGCCATCCATACTCTGTCTCTTCCTAGATCCAAGAAGGAGATCCATTCTTTCTTGAGTAAAATAATGTTTTTGAGAAAATTCATCTCTAACTTTGTTGCATTGGTTAAGTACATCACATCTATGCTTAGAAAGGGAAGTGAGGTGAAATAGGTTGTTGAAGATCAGAATTATTTTGACCAAAACAAACAAGCATTGACTGAAGCACCTATTCTCATCAGTCCTGATTATTCAAAGGAATTTCTGATATTTTCTTTTGCCTCTCATGACACATTGGTTGATGTCATTCTTCAGAAAAACACAGATGGGATGGAGAAACCTATTTCCTTTTTCAACAGAGAATTAAGGGATGCAGAGATGAGCTATGATATTATGGAAAAGAAGGCTTATGCTTTGGTTAAAGCCATTAAATCCTTCAGGGTATATATTCTGCATTCCAATATTATTGCTTATGTCCCATCAACCTCTATGAAGGAAATACTTATCCAACCTGATATAGTTGGAAAGAGGAGCAAATGGATTACCAAAATTCTGGATTTTGACCTTGAAATGAAGCCTACCAAGTTAGTAAAAGGGCAAGGTTTAGCTATATTGTTGGTTGAATCAAATTGCAAAGCACTGGGGTTAATTTCATAAACCTAAACTCTGAAAACCAACAAATTGATATCTTTGTCAAAAGCCCTCATATCAGTCCTAACTTGGCAGAATGCACTTGGTACAAAGACATTATTTATTTTCTGCAAAATTTACAGCCTCCTGATGGTTTGGAGAAGAACAAGGTGAGAGATTTGAAACTAAAAGCAATCAAATATTGTATTAGAAAGATCCTCTAGGTGTTCTCTTGAGATTTCTAGATCGACAGGAGGCTCAAAATGTCATGAATGATTTTCATGATAGCTTGTGTGGGAGTCATCACTTTTGGAGAACCATAGGATATAAGATCCTCATAGATGGGTATTTTTGGCCTAGCCTTTTTACTGATGTTTGTACAAAGATTAGGGCCTGTGATAAATGTCAGAAGTTTTTAGGAAAGCAACAATTGAAATATTTTCCTCTGAAGCATTTGGTGGTTTCTGGTCCTTTCCAGTAGTGGGGACTTTACTTCATTGGGGATATTAATCTAGCATCAAGTGGTCAACATCAGTGGATTTTGAATGCAACTGAATATTTAACCAAATGGATAGAAGCCATTCCTACAAGGAGTGCCTCACACTAGGTAATAATTGTTTTTCTTGAAGATATTATGTCAAGGTTTGGTTTCCCAAGCAAGATTCTTACTGATAATGCAACATCTTTCAAAGTTGAACCATTGGTGAAATCTTGTGAGAAACATGGGATTCAAGTAGTTCATTCTACCCCTTACTACCCCCAAGGAAATGGTTTAGCAAAATCCTCTAACAAGAGCCTTGTAAATATCATTAAGAAGTTACTGGAGGACAACAAGAAAGCATGGGACTCAAAGCTGAAAATTTCCTTATGGGTTGATAGAGTCACTACAAAGAGATCACTTGGTATTTCCCATTTTCAACTTGTTTATGGGATTGAAGCTATTTTTCCTACTCAGATTTCCTTGACTATGGAAAATTTCCTTCAGGATAGATAACCATATGATATGGTCAGAAGGATGCATTAGCTAGTAGAATTACATCAGACTAGGGAGTAGTTCCTTGATAAAGAATATAGGCATCTGTAGAAGATCAAGAAAGATTTTGATAAGAAGGTAAACAAAGAATATTTCCATATGGGATATCTGGTGCTCAAGTGGGATGCACCCAAGAAAGACAAAGGAAAACATGGTAAATTCGAAGCCTTGTGGATTGGTCCTTTCAAGATTTTTGAAGTTTTTCAAAATAATATTTATAAATTGCAGAACTTGGAAGACTCCAAAATTTTTGGTGGCCCTATTAATGGGCACTTTCTGAAGAAGAATTTTTCTTAAGCCATGATTGTATGTCCCCTCCATTGTAAATACCATTTTTTTTTTCTTTCTATTGAATAAATGACCCCGTATCCTTAGGATAAGACATTGAAGTTGCTTGTTCTTGGCATCTCACAGGGAGCATGTCATCCCCTGTGGAGCCAATGTTATCACATGGAATTGATTGGGTCAATTAAGCCTTAGGTTTTTATTTTATTTTTATCCTTAGTGTTGTTTAGTTTTCACTTTTTTCCTCTTCCTTATAGTCTTTTATGTTTTAGCACAATAAAGTTAGTGTTAATATTGGCCCAAACCCTTGGTTTATGTCTTCATCTTTATGACATGGTTAGACAAGCCATTGTCCTTATGCCTACACCACCACCCTGACATGCCACCATTTCCATGATGTTATAAAACCCCTCCACTTTGTCCCTCTACCTGTTAAAAGGTCAAATCAAGTTCTTTTTGTACGTTGCCATCTCATCAGACATTTCACAGTGCATCTCAAGTACACTTTGCTCTCATTTCTATAATTGCACTTATGATGCTTTATCATATGATATCATTTTTTTCATCACTCATGTTTTTAAGGAAATAATCTTTGATTTCATCATTTAAAGCTCATGTAACTATTTTTCCAAGATTTGAAATTGTTCCTAGCTCAGCGCTGCAAAAATAGGGGTTTTAAGATAGGTGCTATGGAAAATGATGCAAAATGGCTCGTGAAAGTGAGTTGGAGGTTAGACCAGTTGTAGGTGGATTCATCCAAGCTCAATCCCATCACATTTCAAGCCTCAGCCTCCAGGTATTCCATTATCATTTTAAGATCTGGTCATGGACAATAAAGGTTGTTTTATCACCTATTCTCCTAGGTACTGTGAACTGATGGTTCACACTACCAACTCTCCCTCTTACCTCTGTTGTCACAATTCTTAGGAAAATACAGATCTCTCAGCCTCTTTTACTAAATATTAAGCAATCCTTGCTATCATGCTACCTTGCTTATCCCTTACTTGGATTTTACTACCTACGTTGCAAATTTTGTTGTGAATCCCCTGTTTTGGTGTTGCAAACGTTGTGCAACAACTCCAAACTATTATTCACTTAACTCACAACCTATACCAATTGGTTACCATTAATATTTCCATTCTAATTTCAAGTTTAAATTCTATCTATTTTGGAAATTGAAAAGAACTTTGTTGATAAAGTTATGATGATTTTGTGAAAGTAAGGGTGAAGTGTTAAACTAAATCTGTTTGCAGGAACTTTCTCCTTGCATCTCCATTTTCCTATGTAGTATTCCTTCTTTTCCTGACTATCAACTGTCCTTTCATAAACCTGGAGGCCAAATAGACTGAAGAACATTAAAATTTTAGACATAAACCAACTTTGAAAAATATTATCCATCCAAACCCTAATACCTTTGTGTTTATGTTTTGCCTCTTGCATCACTCAAATTGTTGTCTTAGTTTTCTTCCTATAACATCAATGGATACTCTATAGAAGAAGAAGGGTCACAAGGGTGGGGGCATAGTGAGGACCAAACCTTATGACATGCAATTTTTTTCTGCAACATCTCTAATCAGGGAGGTTTCCCAAAGAGTGGGATGCTTCAATTTCTGTCAGAATATGCAGAGGGGGCACCCTGATTTAGCTAGAGAAATTTCCTTGGATTTTGATGGAGCCAAAAATAAGGTGTGGATTCTTGAACTTGAGGTATTTGAAGCAACCATAGCAGTAGCTAATGAGATACCAAACACTGGTGAAATATGGTTTAATTCCATGAATCTAAATGTAGCCTTTTCTAAAGAATTCCTTAAACCAAAATGTGAGGGAGATAACCTATCAAAGGGAGTGCCTAGGAGCCACTTGGTTGAAGGATTTTATAAGATGATAAGGGTGATCTATATATATTTCACCTATGTGGGCAGGTTCAATATCATTTTTCAGTACCACATTATACTTTTTCTGCACTTCACAGGAAAAGACGTCATGAACCTCCCTTTCTATTTGTTTAGAAGCATTGGGAAAATGGATGACATGGTCCAAGCCAAGTCCAAGGCTATGGACACAAGTGCTTTTTACTCAGGGTTGATTAAGTTGCTTGTGGTGGAGGAGTTAAAGAATAAAAACATTGACTAGGAGCAGTTCATTGTCTCTTCATAGTTGCAATTGAATGTTGCTCCTACTCCACAATATAAAGTGCAGAGTCCTCTTCAACATGACAACATTGTTCAGACAGAGACAAATAGGAAGAGGAAGAGAAAATACATTGCTAAAAATGATGAGGCTCATAAGGAACAAGGAAGAAGGGGGATTTCATTACCCTCCACAAAGAGAATTTTCACCCCAACCAACTCCAGAATTAGAAAAAATTCCATCATCCAAAGCCACAGGCAGAAAGGGAAGGAGGTTACATTTCCCATCACCATCTGCTGCAGTTGAAGCTAAAGCTAGGAGGCCCTTTACCAGGTCATCAACAAATAAGGAAAGTGTTGAAAAATAGGACATAACAAAATCTCCCATCAAGAGAAAGGGTAAAGGTAAAGTTCAAGCTGTTGAAAAACACATTGAGGTGATAGACATAACCACCCCTCCAGAGAACACTACTTTTAAAAGGATGATCAGACAACTTAGAGAAGCCAGAAAGGATATTGATGACTTGAAGGGAGAAGGGTTGGTTGAGAGAAAAACGTTGAAGGATATTATGGATATGTATCTGGACACTATTGATAAATCCATGTTTACAAAAAATATATTTATGCCCCTCCATAGGCAGCTTAAAAATTTATATAGACAGAACAAGGATTTACAAGCTCAGATCAGAAGACTTAAACTAGAGTTGCAACCTTTTAAGGAAGAATTATCCCAAAGGAATTTGAATAATTCCACCAAAAGGAGCAACAGACTCAGGAAGTGAAGTGAAATGTATTAAACAATCTCAATTTTAGAAGTGATTATCCTTGCATTTTTGAAGATTTTTGAGGAATTATGTTGCTATGACTGAGTTTTTCACTCATACACCATATTATGAGGCTTCTACAGGAATACGTAACTCTGGAGAAATTGTTTGAGTGTTTTGGGGCTTAAACTAGAGAAATTGGAGAGGTACAAGACATTTTGCAACGTTTGGCGCTGCGAACTAGTCTACACAGTCAAACGCGACAAACTTCGTTGTGAATTCTGCTACGAACTGGATGATATAGTCAACGCTACAGGATTCCCTGCAAACTCCTATTTTAATGTGTTCAATAGAATCAACAGTCACTAGATGGATAGGGGAGCATGGTACAACTATTTGGAAGTCAGTTTAAAGCTGGAGGATACCTGGAAACAAAATAAATGCGCTCAAAGGACACCTCATTATGCAATATTAAGGTGTTAGGATAACTTCCAATATTATCCTTTTTTGTAGCAGTTTGTTATTTTCAGTTTGTATAGGTGTTTTTACCTCAGTTTAAGATGAAAGAATACTATGTTAGAGGATGGACTCACATTGTATGCTATCATTCCATTTCTAGGCTATTAAAGAAGCATTAGAAGACATTTTGTGGGTTCAAATGGTTGATGTCACAATTCTCAGCCAACTACAGCTCTCTCAGCCTCTTTTACTAAAGATTAAGCAACCCTTGTTGTCAAGCCACCTTTCCTATCCCTTACTTGGATTTTGCTTCCTATGCTGTGAATTCTACTGTGAATCCCCTATTTTGGCGCTACAAACCCTGTCAAACAACTTAGAAATGTTATTCACTTACCTCACAACCTATACTAGTTGGTTACCATTAATATTTCCATTCTAATTTCAAGTTTAAAGTCTATCTATTTTGGAAATTGAAAAGAACTTTGCTGATAAAGTTATGATGATTTTTTGAAAGTAAGGGTGAAGTGTTAAACTAAATCTGTTTGCAATAGATTTCTCCTTGCATCTCCATTTTCCTGTGTAGTCTTGCTTATTTTCCTAACTACCATTTGTCCTTTCATAAACCTAGAGGCCAAATAGGCTGAAGAACATTACAATTTTAGATAGAAACCAACTTTGAAAAAGATTATCCATCCAAACCCTAAGACCTCTGTCTTTTTGTTTTTCCTCTTGCATCACTTAGATTGTTGTATTAGTTTTCTTCCTATAACATGATTGGATACTCCACAACAGAACAAGGCTCACAAGGGTTGGGGTGTAGTGAGGAATGAACCTTATGAAATGTAACTGTTTGTTGCAAAATATCTAATTAGGGAGGTTTTCCAAAGAGTGGGATGTTTAATTTTCTACCAGAAGATGTAGAGGGGGCACCCTGAGGTAACTAGAGAATTTTCCTTGATTTTGATGGAACAAAAAATAAGGTGGGGACTCTTGAACTTGAGTTATCTGAAGGAACCATAGAAGCAACTACTGAGATACCAAACACTCTTGAAAGATGGTTTAATTCCATGAATCTAAATGCAACCTTTTCTAAAGAATTCCTTAAACCAGAATGTCAGGGAGATAACCTATCAAAGGGAGTGCCTAGGAGCCACATGGTTGAAGGATTTGATAAGATGCTAAGGGTGATCTAGATATATTTCACCTATGAGGGAAGGTTCAATATGATTTATCAGTACCACATTAGACTTTTTTTTCACTTCATAGGAAAAGATCTCATGAACCTCCCTATCTATTTGTTTAGAAGCATTGGGAAAATGGTTTTCAGGGTCCAAGACAAGTCCAAGGCTATGGACACAAGTGTTTTTCATTCAGGACTAATTAATATGCTTGTGATGGAGGAGTTAAAGAAGAAAAGCATTGACTAGGAGTAGTTCATTTCCTCTGCACAGTTACAATTGAATGTTGCTCCTACTCCACAATCTAAAGTGCAGATTCCTCTTCAGGATGACAACATTGTTCACATGGAGACAAGTAGGAAGAGGAAGAGAAAACACATTGCTAAAAATGATGAGGATCATAAGGAAAAAAAAGAAGAAGGGGGATCTCATTACTCTCCACAAAGGGAATTTTCACCTGAACCAACTCCAGAATTAGCAGAAATTCCATTAGCCAAATCCACAAGAATAAAGGGAAGGAGGTTACTTTTCCCATCACCATATGTTACAGTTGAAGATAAAGCTAGGAGGCCCTTTAGCAGGTCATCAACAAAGAAGGGAAGTGTTGAAAAAGAGGACATAACATAAGCTCCCATCAAGAGAAAGGGTAAATGTAAAGTTGAAGCTGTTGAAAAACACATTGAGGTGATAGACATAACCACCCCTCCAGAGAACACTACTTTTAAAAGGTTGATCATACAGCTTAGAGAAGCCAGAAAGGATATTGCTGACTTAAAGGGAGGAAGGGTTGGATGAGAGAAAAAGTTGAAGGATCTTATGGATATGTATCTGGACACTATTGATAAAGACAAGTTTACAACAAAGAGATTTCTACCTCTCCATAGGTAACTTAAGAATTTATACATACAGAACAAGGATTTACAAGCTCAGATTAGAAGACTTAAACTAGAGTTGCAACCTTTTAAGGAAGAATTATCCCAAAGGAATTTGAATATGTTGGTACAAGGTGCCACCAAAAGGAGCAATAGACTCAGGAAGTGAAGTGAAATGTCTTAAAGAATCTCAGTTTTGGAAGTGCTTATCCTTACATTTTTGAATATTTTTGAGGAATTATGTTGCTATGACTGAGTTTTTCATGCATACACCATATTATGAGGCTTCTATAGGAATACCTAACCATGGAGAATTTTTTTGAGTGTTTTGGGTCTTAAAATGGACAAATTGGGGAGCTATAGGACATTTCACAGTGCCTGGTGCTGTGAACTGGTCTACGCAGTCAAACGTTGCAAACTTTGCTGTGAATTTCACTATGAACTGGCTGATACCGTCAAACGCTACAAGATTCACTGCAAACTCCTATTGTGATGTGTTCAAGAGGATCAACGGTCACCAGATGGATAGGGGATCATGGTACAACTATTTGGAAGTTAGTTTAAAGCTGGAGGATACTTGGAAACAAAAGAAATGGGCTCAAAGGACACCTCATTATGCAATATTAACGTGTTAGGATAGCTGCCAACATTAGCCTTTTTTGTAGCAGTTTGTTATTTCCAGTTTGTACATGTGTTTTTACCTTAGTTTAAGATGAAATAATCCTATGTTAGAGGATGAACTCGCATTGTATGCTATCATTCCCTTTCTAGGCTATTAAAGAAGCATTAGAAGACATTTTGTGGGTTCGAATGGTTGATGTAAAATACTCTTTTGGTGATTTTAATATAACATAGCCTACTCTGGTTTGATGTATCAAACTTGATGAAATTTTGTTTAATGGAAGGAAAATTTATCTCTTGCCATATTATCTCTCTCTCACTCTAAAATTTTACTTTCATTAAATGATTCAAATGATATTTTGTAGCTGTATTGCAATGGATGTTTGATTGTGATGTTGTTATAACTTTCTCAGAGCTTTTTAGCTTAGATTTAAGAAGCTCTTGTATCTTAATCTTTTATCTCCTTTGTCTACTAGTAAAGATTGATGCTAGTGGTAGAATCACTTCATTTTTCTTACTAAGTCTTCCTTCTATCCACACTAATCCTCAAAACCCTGACCTAAGTTAAACAAGACCCCTTTTGTTGATGCATTTCATCTAGAATTTCCTGTGTCTTGACATTACTAAACTAAGTTTTATCCATTTGACACGACATTTTAAGAATGATCTCATAAAACTATTGATGGGTACTGAGCTTGCACTTTATTAGTCAAAGTGTAAATTTCATTTCTAACACTATGTAGAACATGCTTACAATTGGGCCTTACATTCCTCCACTCAGTGTTCTCCTTTTGAGACATGTTTTGGGTATTTACCTAAGGTTCCTTTGGAATTGATGTATGGGAGAGATGTTGATTCAAATGAATATAGAGCTCGTAAGTTCATCCAGAGGATCCAGAAGGTACATCAAGCAGTCAGGGAACAATTGGAGAAAATTCAAGCACAGTATAAAGCTCGGCATGACAAACACAGGGTTGATCATTAGTTCTAGGTTGGATACCAGGTATGGCTTCACATCAACAAGGAAAGATTGAAGGTTGAAGGCAAGAAAATCAAGCCCATCCGTTATGGGATCTTCACTATTTTGGAGAAAAGTGGTACCAATGCTTTTCGTCTAGATATTCCACCTTATATGCAGATCTACTCAGTTATAAATGTGGAGAACTTGAAACTTTTTGAACCTCCCATGATCATGGATCAGGGTGAGGAAGTTTCAATACCTTTAGTTGATGAGTTTGGTCTTGAGTACTTGGATGCTTTAAAGGAATATATCATCATGGATAGAAGGAAAAGGACTTCACGCAAGGGTGATGTTGATTATCTTCGAGCGGGTTTAAAGGGTACACATCCAAGCAAGGAAAAGTGGATTTAGAAGGACAAGGTGAGGGAACTCTTCCCTCACTTATTTGTTTATTGATTAAATCTTTTGGTGGTCCAAAAATATCTCAATGGGAAGGCGTGATCCAAAAAGGATCCAAATAAGACTAAGGAAAACTAAGAATTCACAGAATCAACTCAGGAAGCTCAGAATGGCCTCAACATATAGAGAAAGGGAAAAAAATCAAAGTCCTCAAAACTAAGTGAAATTAGCATCATTGCTAAGAGCGCGTCACAAGATTTCCAACGACATAAACAACTTGTCAAACAGAGTTACGGATCAAAATATATTCATGGTCAAAGTTTTGGTCAACCTAGCCCAGTCAACAGGAATGAGTCAACATCCGTACTACTGACGTCAACATCAGTACGAATGACATAAACATTTGTACAATATACATGGAACACGTAGAGGGTGACACGTGTCATATTGATGTCAACATGATGTCAACATGGTGACGTGGAAACACCAGAGGCTTGGACGTGTCACTCTTTTTTGATATTTTCCGGTCAACATGTGGACCAATGAGGAAGTGCCACGTGGAAGTCTGTACAACCATGTGGCATACTGTATGAGACTTGGCAGCTGGCATGGCAGGCTGATGTGGCAAGCTAACGTGGTAGGTGATGTGGAAGGGTGACCATGCAAGTGGATGGTGTGGGCCAATGGTTGGTTGCCACATGGCCTAGTCATGGCTTGCTACGTGGTAGTGGGAAAATACCCAATGAGGGCCCAAAACCAATTTTTCAAAAATAAAAAAAAGGCCCACCAAATCTAGTGGGAGTCTCGCCAATTCTGGTGGCCAAACCTCTGATTCCGACAAATCTAAACAAACCAATCCAAACTTGGCGGCTATTCCAAACCACATATATATTGTTATTACTATAAGCGCAAAAGGGGAGGCCTACGGGCTCGACCCTGGGACCTCCCCCTATCCAAACACCTTACATAGTATCTGCCAACCATTGGGCCAATAAAATCCATTGGTTAGTCCACCCAACATTTAATTTAAATGCTAAGTTTTCCCACGGATGGGAGGAGGGTGCTCAGCGGTACAACCAAGCACGATTTTCAAGACAAAGTAAAGTGAATTAATTGTAGGTTGTAGACACATAAATCGAGATGATATTTCTCAAGGGCCTCAGAGTGATAGAGTTAGATTGAGGTGTGGAGACAGTTGTTTTTGGGTAATTCGATGCCACAAATTCAATGGTGTTGTCTGTTTTCTGATCTAAGCAAAGATTCTGTAGCTTAATTCTAGAATGAGGTATACTTATGTATTTTTCCAAATTCTTTTGCCGAGTTAATAAAGAGGCCTACCCATTTGAGAGTAGGACTCGGAGATGTAGTCCACCAGGGACAAACTTTGTTATCACATTTTTCTGTTCATATTTGATGCTTATGTCTCTTCATTATTGAGCTTTTCCTTCTTTATGGTGCACTTTAATTTATGCTCATTTAATACAATTCTTTATAAGTCACTTTGATGAAAATATCATGGATCAATCAAAGATTTAAGATATTGAAGGATTGGTTGACATTCAAAATTCCAGATGAACAACACATAGAGTGGTTTATTGCAGGATTGTTGTCGCATATACGTTTCCATTTAATGCAATTGAATATCATGTCATAGTAAGAAGTTGTAGAAATTGCAATGAATTTAGAAGTGTCCCCAATAGGATAAAATTACATAGTGATGGTTTAGGTGTAGTCACAGTTAGCAACGCTGAATATTCAGTTGCAAGAACTTTCAAATGGAAAAGAAAAGTGTGAGGAGGTCTGTTGTATCAAATTTAAAACAAAAGGGAACCATAAGAATGAATTCTCATATTTTCAAAAGTATTTGAATACAGGAGCTCTGAATCCATTAGGGGTATGGTGCGATATTTATAATATGATGGGTCATCACCCTAATGATTTTCTGTAACATCCCCGACCACCTAGGATGGTCCATGGTACTCCAGAAAATGCTCTGATACCATATTGTAACATCCCCAACGTCCAACTAGGGTATGCCACATAATTGTTTTTCAATTGTATGCAAATCAAAACATATAGTACACATAGAAATTCTGACGTAAATTTATATATATAAAACTTAAAACAAACAAATACATTATGTAAATGCACAGATTCATATGGAAATATCAGTAAACATATACATGAAACATAAACAGGCAATACCCATAAATATAAAGACAGGTATAAACCACACATAAGAAAATCCCATAAAATTAAACACATAAATAATAATGCAGCATATAAATTAACACACAATTGACACTTATCTTGGTAACAATATCACCAACTATGTGCAGACCTTCCATGAACCTCCCAGCCTTAGACTACACTACTTATCACTCTCAACAGTGGGTCACCCCCAAGCTGGGACTAAACCACCCGGGTAAAGGGGTTCCTAACTAGGATGATGTATCTCAGACAATAGGAAAGACTCCGTCACAGCTTCCAAATCAAAGTAACAACCTATAGCCCCTCATTCCCCACATGCATGCCCCACCCCAGGAAGTGTGCCCCTTATCTACTCAACAGTCCCTTAGCTGCCCCACTTCCCTTCCAGGGATTTAGCAACAGGCTAGATAGGAAGTCTTAGAGCCCTGTAACTGCAGTTTAGCACCTTCAGGAAATTAATTCCCAACAATTCTCTCACTTTGAGAGAAATTCTCAAAGGCCTGACAACCCACCTCTTCAATATCCCACAGGCCTAAAAACCCTCCTTTTCAATATCCCACGGGCCTAACAACCCACCTCTTCAATATCCCATGGGCCTGGCAACCCGCTTCTTTAGTCCAACTCCCCAGTTAACCAAGTATAGATACATGTATGGGTATGGATACAAGTACGGGTATATGATGGTATGGAGGAAAAATGAATGAGTGAGTGAATGATGATGGAATGACTGACTAAATGATGGAAGGAATGGGAAAATGAACTAAGTCCAAACTATATGTATGAATGTTCCCAACTTGACACTTGTCATGTTGGGGGCTACTTTGGTCCACTTGTCTCCATCCTTGGAACTTAGGATAAAATAATTATTCAAACTTTATACTTTAAGGAATATTAATATAATATTCCTTTTTGGCTTAAGATTCCTAGCTTATCCTTTTTCCTTAACTTTTATACCCTCGCTTTCCCTAACTAGTGGAGTTTAGTCCCCCATACTCTTTTATCATGGTCGATCTACACACAACGATGTATTATATTAATGATCTGCATAATTACATATACAAAAATAGGCTCACTGGCCTTAGCATCTAGTCTCTCCGGCCTAATAAACACATAAGCCTCCTAGCTTATAATAACTGGATCACCAGCCTATACCAGACAACATATACACAAAGGCTCCCTGGCCTCAAAATCGTGCGCACTTAAGTTTGTTGCACGTGGTATCCTGGAATGTGCACACTTCATCATTTTAGTGTGTAGTACATGCACACACTATGCCATGAAAGGTGCATACAAAAAATGATATCGAACATCTCACCAGCTTAAGTACAATTTGCATTAAATTACACTTACAATTGGGTTCAGCCTAGGGGTATTACAATCCCTTCCCCTTATTTATGCATTGTCCTTAGTGAATTATGTACACATATTAGAAAGATTTCCAAAATCTTCAAAAATATGTGGGTATTCTTCCTGCATTGCATCCTCATGCTCCCAAGCAGTGTCCTGAGGACTATACCATATCCATTGGACCTTTACAAGCCCTATGACTCAATTTAGGAGATGTTTTATTTTTCGGTCCAGAATGCATACCGGATGCACTTGGATAGCACCTTCTTTCTCCACCTAAATCACATTCCAATCAATTACATGATTAGCATCAGGTTTATATTTATTGAGAAATGATACATGGAATACATTATGAATAGACATAGATGCAAGCAATGCAATCATATAAGCTACTAGACCAATCATTTCTAGGATTTCAAATGGTCTACAATATCTTGCTGCCAACTTGGAATAGTTTCCCAACTTTAGTGAACTTCTGTTGACCTTCACTTTCAAGAATACATGGTCCCCCAATTTAAATTCCCTGTGAGTTATGCCCTTATCATCATAGCTTTTCTTCCTATCTTGGGAAGCCTTTATTTATTTATTTATTTTTTCAACATTTTCTCCTCGATTTCCCTGAGTAGATCTAGCCCAACCACTTCTCTATCTGTTGGGCTATCCCAACTTATCGCTGTGTTGCACCTTTTTCCATAAAGTGCCTCAAATGAGCTCATCTTTAGATATGCTTGGTACCCATTTTTATAAGCAAACTCTACTAAGTGTAGGTAGTCTTCCCATTCTGATGGTTTATCCATCACATACATCCTCAACATATCCTCAATCACTTGATTCACCATCTCTCTTTTTCCATTTGATTCTGGATGATAAGTTGTAATGAAATTCAAATTTTTTCCAAATCCCTTAAATAATCCCTTCCAAACATTTGAGGTAAATTTTGGATCTTTGTCAGACACAATTGTCTTGGGTATACCATGTAATCGAGCAATTTCTCTCATATAAACATCAACAATGTTGGCTACCTTGTGAGTGAGCTTTAATGGAATAAAATGGGTAGTGTTAGTAAGCTTATCCACCACTACCATAATAGAATCATGTTGCTTGTTTGTTCTGGGTAGTTTGGTGATGAAATCCATTGTTGCAACTTCCCATTTCCACTCAGGAATGGGTAATGGTTGTAGAAAACTAGTTGGGTGTCTATGCTCAACCTTTACCTTTTGAAACTCCAAACATTTGGCAATAAAATCAACAACTTATTTCTTCATGCCTGGCCAATAATATTGGCTCTTGACAGCTGTAATAGTTTTCTGATAACTTGGGTGCCCAACATAAGGTACATTATGAATTTCTCTCAATATTAGATTTTTCAATTCCTGGGAATTTGGTACAGAAATTATTCCCATGTACATGAGAATTTCATAATTTTCTAGCTTATAGTCTTCAATTTTCTACTGCAAAATACCTTGCTGTAACTTTGCCACTAATTCCTTGTATTGCAAATCTGATTTTCTAGCCTCCAAATTTTTTCTTTCAAATATGATTGGTACATGCTAATGGTTGTAGCATGCAATTCATGCACTCTTCTACTGAACTCATGCACTTTTCTGCTGAGTTCATTAGCCACTTTGGTCTCTTTCCCCTTGATATGATTTATATCAAAGTCATATTCACTGAGAAATTTTAACCATCTTCTTTTCCTAGCATTTAGAGTTGCTAGATCAAATAATTATTTTAGACCATTATGGTCTGTCCTCAGTTCAAACATTTTCCCCATGAGGTAGTCCCTCCACTTCCTCAAGGCATGCACTATGGCTTCCAACTCCAAATCATGAGTGGCATAGTTCCTTTCATGCTCCTTCAACTTCCTTGATTCATAACATTCAACAAACCCATTTTGACTGAGGACTCCACCAAATCCTTCTTTACATGCATCAATGCATATAATGAAGTCTTCATTTGGATCTGCAATCCTTAAAATTGGAGCACTTGTTAATAATTTCTTCAAGTGTTGGAAACTCTTTTCACAATCCAATGTCCATTGAAACTTCACACCCTTATTTTGCAAGGAAGTGATTGGGTGTGAAATCTTTGAGAATCCTTCAATAAATATCCTATAGTAGCATGCAAGGACCATGAATGATCTCACCTCTGTCACATTCTTTGGCACTGACCATTCTCTAATGGATTCTATCTTCTTAGGATCCACTTTTATCCCATACTTTGAAATGATATGTCCCAAATAATGAATTTTCTTCTAATAAAATGAGCACTTACTCAATTTGGAATACAACTGATGCTCCCTTAATACTTGTAATACCATGCTCAAGTGTTGTTCATGCTCTTCCTTTGACTTAGAAAATATAAGAATGTCATCTAAAAATACAATGACAAACTTATCTAAGTATTCTATGAAAATACCATTCATTAAACACATGAAGACAACTAGTGCATTTGATAACCCAAATGGCACCACTGTGAACTCATAATGACCATACCTTGTTCTAAAAGTAGTCTTGTTGATGTCTTCTTATTTAATTCTTACTTGATGATAACCTGGCCTAAGTTCAATCTTAGAGAATATTTTTGCATCATTCAGATGATCAAAGAGGTCATCGATCCTTGGAAATGGATACTTATTCTTCACAGTTACCTTATTCAACTGCCTAAAGTCAATGCAAAGTCTCAATGTTCCATCCTTTTTCTTCACAAATAAAACTAGGGAACCCCAAGGAGACACATTTGGGCATATATACACCTTCTTCAGAAGCTCTTCAAGTTGCATTTTCAACTCCTTCAATTCTAGCGTACTCATCCTGTAAAGAGTCTTGGATACTAGAGCTGCTCTAGGCATCAGATTTATGGAGAAATCAATCTCTCTTTTAGGGGGGAAATCTTGGTATTTCCTTAAGCACATAGTCAAACTCTTTTAGGACTGCATAATATTCAATATTTGACACTTTATTTTTGGGTGTCTCTTCCATATGTTCTACAAATATTTGACACCATTTTCTGTAACATTTCTTCAGCTGCAGTGTTGGAATTTCTCTGATGGTTAATGCCTTGGGAATTCTCTGCATTGTCCTTAGGTTCCCTTCTTCATCCAAGTAAGTAAATTCCTTGTTATGACAGTCTAGGATAGCATGATGTTGGTCCAACCAATCCATCCCAATTAGACAGTCATAGGAAACTAAAGAAAATATGTTCAAATCTTCCCTGGTGTTCATTCCATTCATGTCCATAAGACATGACTTAACCATCTCATTAACTTTTATTTTGGTGCCGGTAGCTAGCTGCACCAACCAAGATTTTCCATGCTTTCTTCTTGGAATATGAAAACTTTCCACCATCTTATGATCTATATAACTATGAATAGCTCCTGAATCAATTAAAATAACAATGGTTTTGTTGTTGATCATATCTTCCACTTCAATCCTATGTGGTTGATACTCTACTTGTTTGTTTTCCAGGGCTGCATAGATCCTTGGTACATTTCTATCCATGTCATCTACTATTTCATCTTGCTGTACATTATGAACAATCCTCACTTTTTCACCTATGTGAGGGAAATCTCTAAAACATATGTTCTCCTTTACAACCCCAACATTGAATAGGTGGCTGCCTTGGCCTTTGACCCCCTGTCTCCATCACTATGGGTTCTCTGGAAGTTGGATGTCCCTAAGGATTATTTCTGAAGAATGGTGGCTTATTCCCCTTCTTCCTTTGATCCATATTTAATTTCTTCTTGTTTTCCCAAGATTTTTGGAAAGTTGGATTTTCCTTTTGCTGATCATATAGGCATTTAGCTTGCCTTATGGTCTCCTCCAATGTCTTGGGATCATCATACTATATTTTTTCACTGATGAATGATGTCAATCCACTCAAATACCTTTGAATCTTAAATATCTCATCCTTGATGAAATAAACATACTTCAATAGTTCTAAAAACCTTCTTTCATATTCATCTATTGTCATACTCCCAAGCTTGAGTTCAAAGAACTCTTTCATTTTATTTTCAGAGTATCTCTTAGTCAAGTATTTCTTTTCTTGAATTCTCTCCAAGTAACATTTTTCTCTTTAATGTGATGCACCTGCACAAGATGATCCCACCACATGGATGCCTTTCCATTGAGTTGATAGATGAAAATTCTTCCTTCTGCATGAGAAGAATAATTATGCAATTGAAAATACTTTCTCATTCCCAACAACCATGTCTTTGCATCTTCATCCTTCTTGTTCTCACCATCAAATGCAGGAGGTTTGATTTTGTTCATATCTCCTCGTAGATCATCCACCTCGGACCTCTTATGCTTCCTGAGAGGGGATGGACTTGAGTTGTTGTGTTCTCTTTTATTGGAATTCCTCAAGGAGTGATGGTGATGTCTGAAAACACTTCTTGTTCTCATTTTCTCATCAAGAGACCTGTGACTTCCTGATTTTCTTTAGCCACTCTCCTTATCCAATTTATTTTCTATTTGGTTCAAGCTATGAATTAACTTCATGTTAAAGTCCTCCTGCTGCTCCTTGGCTCTCATAAGCCTTTCATTATCTTCTTTATGTCTTTGGACATCATTATGAAATTTTTTAATGGCCTCTACCATATTCATGTTTTTGTCCCTTCCTTCTCCATGTCCATTGGATTTTGTTCCTTCAATGCCTATATGGAAATCCATACCTCTGATCTCATCTTCCTGGATGTAATACCCCTGTGAATATTCCATTCCTCATGCACTCTGTGCTAATCCTTATCTGATCTAGTTGTTGTTAGCTCTGCAAAATGTGCAACCAACGAAATTTTGTTAGGCTATCTGTTTCAACAATTTCATGAAAAATATGAACCATTCTGGTTCGATAATATATCAGAATTATTTCTTCTGATTTCCTAAAAAATTGATTTCCAAGATCATTTTTTTGGGTGAATAATTATATTCTATTTTCCAATACCTTTCTGATGCCTACTTCCATTCTCAATTCTAAGTCTTGAGCAGGAAGTTATGGTTATTTGAAAATTGTCCATTAATTTTTATGTTCACTCTTCAACTTGGTTCAATTACGCATTTTTGCACCTACTCCATTGGATTTTTAGTAGGATCTCAATTTGTTTTCTTCATATACATATTTTGGAAATTCTGTCCAAGTTTCACCTCTTTCTGGGTTCTGGGCTGCTAGTTACAACCTGCTGAAGTTCTAGGACAATTAATGTTTTTGGTCTGGAATGCTACATGTACCTTCTTTTCCATTTTTAACATTTTTAACATGCCCATAAATTTAATTCAGTTCTAGGAATTTATTCTATGGTTCAATATCTTTCCATTGACTTCTCCTGCACCTCAATCTAATTCCAGAGCATAAAGTTATGGCCCTTTGAAGTTAGTTGGGTCTTAAAATTTACCCTCCACTATTTGTCCTGTAACTTCCTCATAAAATCTTCGTTTGACAAACAGTTTACACCATTAGAAATATCTCTCTGGGATATTTCATATGAGTTGTAGAGAAAGAGTGTACCAAATTTTCTTGTGGTTTTTGAGTAGCTAAAAACGTTGTTTAGGGCCTCAAAAATGTGTTGCAAAAAGATGACCTTCAAACAGTATAAAATGTCACAGAAATTCATTAGTTTTCTGTTGTTGTGCACCATCTAAACGACTTCATGCGCACAAATTTGAACCTGTAAACCCATATTTAGCATGCGTAACAACACCATAAGGTAGCGCATGCTCCAAGCACCTATAACAAATGCATATCACTTCTATGTCACACCAATAACTGGTGTGCACTACTTTTGTGTCGCGTGCCAATATCCACCGCAAACAAATTTTGGTTCATTCACTAATACATGTTGTGCGCAATTTTTTTGTCACACACTAATATTCCGCGTACATTTTACTCTACGCACTGCACCATTCCAAATTTTAGTATTCCCCCACTGCACACTAGTAATCTGCGTGCACGATTAACGAAACTTTCACGCGACAACATTTACCCACATTGTGCATGCATCATCAAAATTCCTCTTTGCTTTGTCAATATTGTGCACACAACGCATGTCATTATTATGCGTGTGCATACTACAGACACCATTATTACACGTGCACTACTCAATCCACACCATGCAATGCTAAATTAAGTGTGCACACCCGCGTGCCAAAATTTTCCGTGCATTACCACTTTGCATCGCGCAACGCCAAATTAAGTGTGCAGACTCGCACACCAATAGTTTTCCGCACAATTCCACTCTGCACTGCGCAGCGCCAAATTTTAGCATGTGAACTTGCACACTAATATGTTTCCACACAATTCCACTCTGCATCGCACATCACCAAATTTTAGTGCACGCACCTGCACGCCAATATTTTTCTGCGCAATGCCACTCTGCACCACACATCGCCAAATTTTAACGCACACACCTGCACGCCAATATTTTTCGGTGCAATGCCACTCTGCACTGCGCAACGCCAAATTTTTGTGTGCACACCTGCATGCCAATATTTTTCCACATAACACAAGATTTTCACTACGCATCATGCATTTTTAGTGCGCCCACCTACAGAAATTGGGCTTTTGCCTAACTTTTGCGCAATTTATTTTTATCATAGACATTCTGCAACTATGAACTTTGTTCAATTTCACTCTGATAACACCAATTCAACCTCTGCAACAACAAATTGTTGTTGGTTGATATTTCTGGAACGAATTTTTCCCAAACTCAATTCACAAATTGAGAATTTTAAATCAACTAAAATCTCTCCATCTGTCATCGCTTCCCTGTAACTTCAAATTAGACCAATTCTAGGTATGAATTTGCTAGAACATATATTAAATCAATAATATCTCACCACTTGGCAAAATTTCTCAATTTTCCCATGAATTTAACAACAAAAATTGGGGATTTTTCCCAATTCCACGCAATTGCTTCTAATGTTTACCATGGACGCTCTGTAACTTCAAAATTTTCCACTTTGTATTCAATTCTCTGTGGAATTTCTCCTCAATTCAACCTTCTTGGCCCATCCAGGCCCAGTATTTAAAGTTGGAGCTCTGATACCATGTTGTAACATCCCCGATCACCCAGGGCAGTCCATGCTACTCTAGAAAATGCTTTGATACCATATTGTAACATCCCCAACATCTAACTGGGCTATGCCATGTAAAAATTTTCCAACTGTATGCAAATCAAAACATATACACACAAAAAAATCTTGCAGAACTTTTTATATATAAAACTTAAAACAAACAAGTACATTTTGTAAATGCATAGATTCATACGGAAATAACAGTAAACATATACATGCAACATAGACATGTAATACCCATAAATACAAAGACAGGTATAAACCACACACAGGAAAAACCCATAAATAATAATGCAACATATAAATTAATAGACAATTGACACTTATCTTGGTAAGAATATCACCAACTGCATGCAGATCTTCCACGAACCTCCCATCCTTAGACCACACTACTCATCACTCTCAGCAGTGGGTCACCCCCGAGATGGGACTAAAATCCACCCAAGTAAATGGGTTCCTAACTAGGATGATGTATCTCAGACAACATGAAAGACTTTGTCACAGGTGCCAACTCAAACTAACTTCCTACAGTCCCTCATTCCCCACATGCCTGTCCCACCCCAGGAGGTGTGTCCCTTCTCTACTCAATAGTCCCTCGGTTGCTGCACTTCCCTTCCAGGGATTCAACAACAGGCCGAAAAGAAAGTCTCAGAGCCCTGTACCTGCAGTTTAACACCTTCATGAAATCAATTCCCAGTAATTCTCTCACCTAGAGAGAATTTTTCATGGGCTTGACAACTCACCTCTTGAATATCCCACGAGCTTGACAACCCGCTTCTTCAGTACTTCTCCCCAACTAACTAGGTACAGATAGAGGTATGGGTATGGATACATGTACATGTACATGATGGTACGAAGAACAACTAAATGAGTGAGTGAATGCTGATGGAATGAACGACTGAATGATGGAAGGAATGGGAAAATGAACTAAGTCCAAACTATATGTATGCATGTTCCCAACTTGACACTTATCATGTTGGGGGATACTTTGGTCCACTTGTTCCCATCCTTAGAACTTAGGATAAAATAATTATCTAAAATTTATACTTTAAGGAATATTAATATAATATTCATTTTTGGCTTATGCTTTCTAGATTATCCCTTTTCCTTAAGTTTTAGCCCCCCCTTTCCCTAACTGGTGGAGTTTAGTCTCCCATACTCTTTGGTCGTGGTTGTTCTACATGCATCGATGTATTATATTAATGATATTCATAATTACATATACAAAAATAGGCTCATTGGCCTTAGCATCCAGGCTCTCCGGCCTAATAAACACATAAGCCTCCTAGCTTATAATAACTGGCTCACCAACCTATACCACACAACATATACACAAAGGCTCCCTGGCCTCAAAATCACAGGCACTAAAGTTTGCTGCACATGGTATCTTGGAATGTAAACACTTCATCATTTTAGTGCACAGTACATGTGCGCACTATGCCATGAAAGGTGCATACTAAAAATGATATCAAACAACTCACCAGCTTAAGTACAATTTACATTTTACATTTACAATTGTGTTCAACCTAGGTGTATTAAATTTCCAGTTGATGTAGGAGTACTAGAGTGTTGTGAGAAATATATTTTGTAACTTTTGCAAGTCTATTAGACATGAAGAGAAGAATTGTCGCGCATTTGATTTGATGAGAGAGCGCATTGTTGAAAGATTACTTATTGAAAGGATTAATTAATTATCGAAAAAACTAATTAATTATTGGAAGGATAATAAATTATTGCAGGGATAATTAATTATTGAATGTCATTAATTAATTATTGAAAAATATTAATTGTCAAAATTTTAGATATTGGAATATTGGTTGGCATTGATGCCAACCCTTGAACAAAGTTGCATGCTGAAGTAAAGTGGAAGTAAATAGAAGATAAAAGGTTGCAAGTGAGTTTCATGCCATCATGATTTGAATGGCATTTGGATGTCATTAAGAAATTTCCCTTTAAAACATGGAGAAGAGTCAACTGCAAGTCACTTATATGTAATCACTTATGAGAATACAGGTTGGATATTTGAGGCAGTTAGTTGAATACAAAGAAGTCCAGTGAAGTAGGGATTTTACAGGAGCCAAGAGTATGGAGAAGGGGTTTCATATAGGAATTCCTTGAGTATATCCGTGGGTTTCAGGAGGAAAAGCGTGAACATCCACAACCTACAATGAGGAAAAGTGTGGATACCCGTGGAAATATAGTACACATAGTCACATACCTGTGAGGAAAATTTGTGAATTTCAGGGATCTAAAGCTCAGGTCAGTTGCATGATTGAAGGTATGTCTTCCTCTACATGTTAGGACTATTATTATGAATAAATCAAGAACATGTATGTCTCAATGATTCATAAGCAACTGATTTGGATAATTTTCTTGTGGATCTTGGTATGAGGTGTGTGTGGTTGCAGTATTGATGAGATATTGATATCAATAGTAGTAGTAGAAATATCAGAGACAACAACAACAAAAGGTTATTAGTGATAGAGGTAGTTTCATATTGTTCTACATCTATATTTCAGGGTGGTTGGACAGGGAAAGGAAAGGGGGTTGTAGCCTCCTTTCGGTTGGATCCGAAAAATTAGGGAGTAGTAGATTCCTTTAGGTTGCATCCTTTAAATAGGGGGTTGGATCCTCCTTCCATTTGTAGCTGGAGAAATAGGAAGTTGGTGTTTCCAATGAGTGTACTCTTTGATCAATAAGAAAAGCATTCCAGGGTTTTTTCCCGCATTGGGTTTCCACGTAAAATTATGGTGTACTGTGTTTATGTGATGTTTATGGTGTTGATGATATTTTGAATGCTCATAATATTCATTGGAGATTTTATATTTTGATTAAAATTACTAATTGTTCTCATATGGATTCACCCCCCCTCTCAGTATTCCAACAATTGATATTAGAGTCGGTCCTTCAGGAAGCATTCTAACCATTGGAAGGAGATCATGGAATACACTAAGATTGGAGAACCAAGGTTTGACGGTCAAAACTATACCTTTTGGAATAAAAGGATGATTGTTTTTTTACAGGCACAAGGATTTGATGTTTGGAAATCAGTAGTAGATGGGTATACAACACCAACCACTCCCCCAACTGACAGAGATGGAAATAAACTCAACAAAAACAACTCAAAGGATAAAGGTACTATTCTAAGCAGTCTAGTTGATTCAGTATTTGTCAAAGTTATTCATTGTCATAGTAAAAATAATCTTTGGGATAAAATCCAAAATATTTATGAAGGATATGCCAAGGTAAATGGAGCTAAGCTTTAAATTTTTAGAGCTAAGTTTGAAAAGTTAAAGATGAAGGAAGATGAAGACATTGCAGCCTACATTCCATGAGTTGAAGAAGTAGTTAACACTATTAAAGTATTGAGATTAGAATTTGATGACTCAGTGGTTGTTTAAAAGGTATTGAGGTCTCTTCCTATGAGATTTGATTATAAAATAGAAGCCCTAAAAGAAAGAGAAAATCTCGGTACATTGAGCTTGGATGAGTTACATGGAATATTTACAGCCTATGAAATGAGAATAGAACATGAGAACCCAGTCACAAAGGAAGAAAAATTCAAGGAATCCAAGAATACAAAGAAGAAGCATAAGCAAAAGTCAAAACCAAGTTTTAAATGCAGTGATGATTCAGATGAAGATGAAGAGATGGCTAACTTCATAAGGAAATTAAAGAAAGGAATCGACAAGTATAAAGGTATGTTTCCATTGAAATGTTTTGATTGTGGTGGTATTGTTCATTTTGCTTCTAAATGTCCTCACAGGAATAAAGACAATGATGAAGAAGAAGCTTCTAAAAGGTAAAAGAAATATAAAAAAGAAAACAAGAGAAGAAACAAATTCTTCAAGAAAATTTTCTACTCAAAGGAGGACAATTCCTCATCAAACAAGGAGGATAATGATAGTGACAGTGATTCATAAAGAGTACTCTTCATGGAAGTAGAAGATTATTTCAAAGAAGAAGTTGAAGTTGATCTCAGAGAAGAGATAATCAATGCATTAGAAGAACTCAAAAAGGAAAGAAAGAAAAACAAGTCACTCAAGGTAGAGTTAAAAATGAAAGAGGGATCTCAAAATTCCAACTCTAAAGAACTAGAGAATATGATCACGAGTAAAAAAATTAAAATAAAAGAAGACAAAAGAATTGAGGAAATTATTAGAAGTCAATAAGAAGAAAAGGAGAAAACGATTAGAAGCTTAGAAGCAGAAGTAGTCTCTTTAAGGAAATATCTTTAGAATAAGGATATGTAGAAGAAGAGCACCATAATATTGGATCAAATCATCAACAGTCAAATATCTTCAGATGAAAGGTCCGGACTAGGATACAATCAAGTACAAAATGCGAAAGGGTCGAGCTCCAAGACAACTGAACATGAAGTAGAACAAAGAAGCTATGCATATATTGTAAGAAATTCATTCAATAAGGAATAAACCAAGCCCCTAAATAAGAAAAATTCATAAGTAAATAAGACTCAAGAAGACAAATTCAAAAGGAGTGCATCACAAAGAAGATCATCTATTCCCAGGTATCAAATATTATTTTATGGTAATTGTTTTAATTGTGCTAATTTTGGACATAAAGTTGTAAACTGCAGATCCTATGTCAATAATCAAAGCAACAATGTAGGTTATCCCAGAAGATCTTATGAAGCAGACAATATGAACCAAAAGAATTTTGGTTCATTGAGAGATGAAGTAGAATGCTACAAATACAACAATTTTGGTCACATAGCAAAGAATTGTATATTGATTATTCCACCCAGGGAATCAAAGAAGAACATTTGCAGTAAGATATCAGAACCACAATGGATATGGAAAACAAAGCAGAAGCAATGCTCTCTTTCTATACAAGCCCAACACATGAAAAGTGATTGGTATGTTGATAGTGGTTGTTCAAAGCATATGACAGGTGACAAGAACATGTTTCTAACTCTGAAGAAAGAAAAATATGGATCAGTTTCATTTGGAAATAATCATTCAACAAAAATTATAGGTAGAGACACAATTAAGCTTGGAAGCAAATATGCAATGGAAAAAAATTGTTAGTCTATTTTATTGTCTAATTAAATCATCCAATGCATTCAATTGTCAACCTAGGGTAAGTATTTTATTACAAGGTCGTCGTGCAATGTATATGCAGAGAAATATTTCTCCTAACATTATATGATGAATGAAGTTCTACTAATCCTAACTCACACACTTCAACACAATCACTGTGAAAAAATTAGATCCTTATACCAACTAAAACTTCAATCAAGAAATATTCTTAAAAAGAATCCATAAGAATCAACCCACCTTCTACTGAAACTGAACCAATGATTAAGATATTTTGTACTTGCTAATTCTCCAATCCTTACTACTAAAACCAAATGGAATATTAATAAAAATCACAAAGCACGTTGTTGCAAAGCAAGGAACACATATGTTGATAAATTCAATCCTTTCTTGTAGTTGAACAATCCTTTTGCAATTAACTAAAGACACATAGAAAGAACACACTCGATTTGATGGAATCAAACCTTGCTGCAATTAATTAGAACACACTCGTGCGAAACTAGAATTGAAACAATTGTTGAATTTAAGTAGAAACCCACGCATGTGGAATTGGAATAAAGAACTTGTTGAAACTAATTAAAACACACTTGTGCGGAATTAGAATGAAACACTTGTTGCAATGAACTAGAAACACACTCATATTGAATTGGGTTGAGAACACACCAATAATAAATCAAACTGTAACAACTATGCTTAAAACAATTCAATCACATCAATCATCTGCACCAGGATTTAACTAAGGAAAAGTAATGACAAGGCAATCTACTTTACGCTAATCTATTAATGATACAAGAGAAACAACCCTGCTAAAGAGGAGGGCACTTCCTCCTTAGCAGGGGCAGAAAAACTACATAAACTGCAACTTAACCACTCATAAATTGATACCACAAACTTGCCAGATATCTATTATTCAATCAAAAGGTGTAGATAAAATTGTTGTTACTCATTAGTCAACCGACTATTCTCTGTTTTCCCAAAACCAACCTAACCTAGGAGAAAATATGCTCTACCCTTTTAAAAATTTTCTTCCTCTTCTAATCTTCGAAAAATCACAATTATGAACAACCTTGAGAATATTTCGATTCTCAAGTTGTTTGATGTCATCCTAATTAGGAAAATACAAGAGGATAAAAAATATTTCATGTAATTGATTACAACTTGCATAATGAATTTTATGGACATAGTCGACTGAATTATCCTATTTATTTGGGCGGACAACCCATGTTTGTAACATACAATATTTGTGACTTAAGATAAGCCATGTCATCAAGGTGAATAAATCCTTGTCATGAGGGCCCATGGATCAATGGTCTAGTCAACATCGTGTAATGACCCTCTGGAGGTAATAACATTATGAAGTAGCGATGTTTGAACATCAAATCTCTGAGTAGCAACACCTCAGAGTAACAATACTTCGGAGTAGCAACACCTTGGAGTAGCAACAATTTGGAGTAGCAGTGCCTTGGAGTAGAAACACCGTGGAGTAGCAACACCTTAGAGTAGCATCTGATTATTCTGAAAGATTCTTTAGAAATTAATCAGTAGTTAACCAACACAAACATCATCCTTCCCTAAATGCAGGAAAATCTTAAAGAATCAATGCATCAAATGGACTTACATACCAGTGTAAAAAAGGTAAGTCTTGGATCATGATAGATATGGGAAAAGTACGAATAAGAAAGAAAAGGTATGAGATAAGTAACAAAATGATGGAAAAAAGGGTGTCATTCCCATGACTCAACAAAAATGTTCTACTGGTTGAAGATATGAAGCACAATATGTTGAGTGTAAGTTAAATGTGTGATCAAGGACACACACTTCAGTTTGACTCATAGAAATGTGAAATAAGGAAAGAAGGATTAGGCAGGTTAGTGGAGACAACTATAAGGACTCCGAACAACATATATGTTTTGAATGGAATTGGAAAAGAAATTTGTTGTTTAGGAAAATAAAATGAAAGTTGTCTTTGGAACGGAAGAATGGGTCGCATACACTTTGAAAATATTATCAAAATCAACATAAAGGAAGCAGTAAGAGAAATGCTTGAAATTTCAAAGGCATCAAATAATCTATGTAAGCATTGTCTACATGGAAAACAAACCAGGACCAATTTCAAATCAAAAGAGTACTCAACAACAAAACCATTGGAGATTGTACATAATGATCTATGTGGAACAAGGAGGACAAAGGGATTAAATGGTGAACAATAATTCATGCTACTGATTCATGAATACACGAGAATGAGTGCAGTTTGATTTCTTAAGAAGTCAAAGGCATTTGATCACTTCAAGATATACAAAGAGATGGTTGAAACATAGACATACTTGAAAATCAAATGTCTGAGATTAGTCAATGGTGGAGATTTTACATCGAAATAATTCATGGATTTTTGTGGTGAACATGGGATAAAAAGGAAATTCTTAGCAGTTAGGACACCTCAGCAAAACAAATTTGTTGAAAGAAAGAACAAGACAATACATGAGATGACCATAACCATGTTGAAATATTCCAAGCTGGGTGACATCTTTTGGGCACAGAAAATACATACAACAATTCATATATTGAACAGAGGAATGCTCAAAAGTAACAGTGATAAGACTCTCTATGAGCTGTGGAAAGGAAGACCGACAAATGTGAAGAATTTTGGAGTATTTGGAAGCAAGTGCTACATCAAAAAAGAAGACATCGGGATTGGAAAATTTGACTCCTGATTTGAAAAAGGAATATTTTTTTGGTACTCAAAAAAAAATAAGGCATACAAGTGTTTCAATCTGAGACTCAACATAATAGTGGAAAACATCAATGTACAGATTGATGAGGCTAGTGTACGAAATTCCAAAGAAGAATGCAAATACTCAACAGAGCAGGAAGA
Source organism: Picea glauca (assembly GCA_000966675.3). Lineage (NCBI taxonomy): Eukaryota > Viridiplantae > Streptophyta > Pinopsida > Pinales > Pinaceae > Picea > Picea glauca. Next base: position 229,518 of record JZKD02S0026037.1, on the reverse strand, counting down.
AGAGGATTTGAAATAAGAAGTAGAACAAGCAGAATCAAAAGAAGAAGAAGAGTAGCCAAACGTAGAGAAAAAAGAAGATGACCAACAAAATCTTCAGATCGATCCCAAAACACCTAGCCGACAAGTGCAGAAAAATCATCCATCAGAACAAATCATTGGAAATAAAGATGCAGGATTTGAAACTCAAAGAAAATTATGCTCACTAAAACAAAGATATTTAACATTGTTGTCCACAGCTGAACCTAGCATTTTTGAATAAGCTATCACTGATGAACACTGGATCAAAGCTATGGAAGAATAATTGGATCAAATCTATGGAAGAAGAATTGGATCAAAGCTATGGAAGAAGAACTGGATCAGATAGAGAAGAATGAAACATGGGAACTTGTTCCGAGGCCTTAGGATAAGAATGTGAATGGCACAAAATGGGTATTTAGAAATAAGTTGAACAAGAATGGACACGTAACTAGGAAAAAAACAAGGTTAGTATGCAAGGGATATGCTTAGGTTGAAGGAATAGATTTTGAAGAAATGTTTTTTCCAGTTGCCAGAATGGAAGCAGTCAGATTGATATTAGCTTATACATGTTCGAATAAAATCAAAGTATATCATATGGATGTAAAATCATCCTTCCTAAATAGAGAACTATAAGAAGAAGTATACATGGAACAACTAGAAGGATTTATACTGTCAGAAAGGGAAGATTATGTTTTCATATTAAAGAAGGCACTATATGGACTCAAACAAGCCCCTAGAGCATGGTATTCAAGTCTGGACAAGTATCTATGATAGAAAGGATTCAGAAAAGGCAATGAAGACAACAATCTCTACATAAAGGTAAATTAAAGAAATATGCTGATGAAATTATTTTTTCTAGTAATGATGATCGGATGAGATATAAATTTTCTAAAGACATGTAGAATGAATTCAAAATGTCATTACTTGGTGAGTTGTATTTCTTTCTAGGACTCCACATATGTCATCTAGATACAAGTATTTTCATCTCCTAGACCAAGTATATTAAATAAATATTGATGAAGTTTGGAATGGTAGATTGCAAACCCATAATTACTCCCATGCATACGAGTTGCAAATTGAGAAAATATGATATATCCAAAGATAAATATCAGAGACTCTACAGATTGATGATTGGAAGTTTACTCTATGTGACCGCATCAAGACTGGATGTGATGCAAGTAGTTGTACATGTGGAAATTTTTCAAGTAGCTCCAAAGGAAACACATCTTATGGAAGTAAAGAGAATATTCAGATATCTCAAGGGAACATATGACTATGGATTATAGTATCCAAAAGGGAATGATCTCTCTTTATTTTCATACACGGATGCATATTGGGCAGGAAGTGTTGATGATAGAAGAAGTACAAGTGGAGAAACCTTCTACTTGGGTGATTGTCTGGTATCTCAGTTCAGCAAGAAATAATCTTCAGTATCATTGTCCATGACAAAAGCAGAGTATATTGCAGCAGTATCATGTTGTACACAGGTTCTATGGATGAAGAAAACTTTGCAGGGCATATAGGTACTGGAGTATGACGATCCTGTATCGATATTCCGTGATAATAACAATGTTATAAGTATCTCTAAGAATCCAGTGAAGCATTCCAAGACAAAACACATTCTGATCAAGTTTCACTTTCTACGTGAACAAGTTACAGAGAAGAACATCAAGGCAGAGTATGTTGGTACAAAAGAGAAAATTGTAGATATATTCACCATGTTGGATTACTAAGAGGGGGGGGGTGAATCAGTAATAGAGAAATTTAATCCTTTTTAACCATAAAATGCAAGTGTTATATCTATTGAACACACCTACCACACTTAGAGGAGGGGGTGAATGAGTGAGGTGCTCTTTTTCCAAAACTTCCCTCTTACACAAAAATCATTAGTTAGAATTCAACATTTACTCATTGCTCATTGTTGAAATTTGTAACTAGTTAGATGTGAACATATATCAGTATCATAAATCAACAACATATATCATCAATAAGTCATCACCACAAGGAACACAAAGAACACAAGATGTATGTACAATTTTCTTTTTATTACGGACTACAATTCTTGGGGTTTATCAACAACAAATAAATAGAGTACAACTCTACAAGAGAACCAACTCTATATGAAAGACTCGACTTAGATCATCAGCACCAACTGAGATGAGGCAACAATCCTCCTCATATATTAATCTGTGACAGGTACGCGACCTGTCAGTAATGCATCCCGCGTGTGTACATGCCCTGTCTCACTATAGCCTGCGTATGTATGTGGCCAGTCTAAAATGAAACATGCGTATACTTATGAGCAACTAGGGTTTTTCTTTGCTTCACATACTCAAATCCTCTGCAACCTGCAATCACATTCTCTTATGTCTCTCACTGTCCAGTCTGATCCACATCTAGTCACAACACATCCAAGCTCTCCAATAGTATACTCATGCTCCACAACCAATCAATATGAATGCTAACTCAATAATGTATAAGAAACTAGTATACCATAGAAATCATATCACCACTGAATCACAAGAGTACTTCTCACTCCATCAGCCAACATAAATCACATCATAGCAACCATACCAAGAATTCCCTAAGAATTCACAACACAACAAGCAATAGTATCCATCAAGACAATAATGTAACCATACCAGAGTCTTAGTGACAGATCTGAATTAATAGAATGCAGATCTGGAACCTGCTTTAGTCTTCAACAGTCAGTCATCAACTCAAACACAAATCTCCAATATTTTATCCACTGTACACGCCCTGTCCTCATACAACCTGTGTATGTATGTGTCCTGGTCCATTACAACCCACATATACCTCATAAACTAGGGTTTCTGAAGCTCCGAAACTTTTGTTTTCAATATCTCAGACATTTCTGAAACTTTGATGCATCCATGATATCCTCCTCACGCTCTCTTTCTCGGAATAGATCTTCAATTATGCTCAAGAGATACTCACAAAAGATACAAAACAAATACTCCCAAAAATGTTCTTATCAAATGTACCTTTCACAAGAGACCCTAGCCTCTTATTTATACCCTTCATCTTCTAGATCACTTAACCCACTTCTAGGTCACTTAACCCATTTCTAGGTCACTTAACCCATTTCTAGGTCACTTAACCTATTTTCCTTATTTTAGGGTTAACCACTTTCCATAAATATAAAGTTCTCCATTACTTTATCATTTAAATATTCCTCCTAAAATTTGTCACTTTACATTAATATTTAAATAATTCTTCTTGATTTTGTCACTTCACTTTATCATTTAAATAATAATTTCTTCTTTTCAAGAATTTCGACTTCTTTGACCTTATGGGGCTTCAATCCATCATATAGGGGTCCTTTAACTTTGTAGGGCCATAACTCTCAAACCATGAGGAGTTATGTGACATTCCACATACCACCAAAAATGGCATGACAAGCACTATCCATCTAGGATAGTTTCACCAACAAAATCACTGAGCTTCATCTCATTATTCCACATACAAGCATGGGTTCTCTCAACCACAACTCAACCACAAAGTGTCTTCCCATGAGGGCTTTCACCATAAGGGGAACACTTTGGATTTCATCCATTTGTACTTCTTATAAACCGTGACATGAAAATAATGATTCATCTTTACATCAAATGAGCTATGCATCATATGCAAATGAATCCATCTTCATCATGTATCTATGACAACTCATTGATCCATATTTATCTATGCATCATATCAATGATAACTTATTTATCCATTTTCATTGATTTGTTTCCACTTGGCATCTATCATTCTCATCAAGGACAATACATATACATTTTTCATCAATCATCAATCAATCACTTGACATCAATCAATGACATCAATCAATCAAACCATTGGCATTGATGACAATATGATCCAACAATATCAATGTAGCATTATCATCCAATAGTTTCAAAGTAAATAAAAAATCAACAAATGAGCAATCATACACATACCCAGTACACCAATGTTTTTACGTGGAAACCCAAAGCGGGAGAAAACCACATAATTCTTTTTCTTATATGTATTTAAGAATTACATTCATTGGAAGCACCAACTTCCTTTGTTTTCCAGCTTCAACTGGAAGGTGGCTCCAACCCCCTATTTTCTCAAGCTACAACCTGAGGGAAGCTCCAACTCCCCAATTCTCTGGCTACAACCAGAAGGAGGCTACAACCCCCTATGTTCTCCGAATACAACCAGAAGGTGGCTACAACCACCTTTCCTTGCCACATGAAACCACCCTTGACATCAATCAATGGCATCAATCAATCAAACCATTGGCATTAATGACAACATGATCCAACAATATCCCCCTTTGGCATTGATGACAATACCAACATTGACGTCAACATGTAGACAAGGCATGCTCTACATCAATAGTCATCAATCATATCAATATGATTATCTCTCCCTATTATGAAACATCAATCAGATCAATGTGACCATCTCTCCCCCTTTTACATCAATGGCAAAGGGCCATTCTCCTCTTGGGGCTGCTCCCCCTACTTGAATTCCTTTGATCTTCCTCTGAATGATCTCTCTCGTTTTGAACAAAGGATATCACTCCAATGAAATGTTGAAGATACATTGCTCATACTCCCCCTGTGACCATCGCTCCCCCTAGAATTATGCCTCTGTGCTCTTTCTTCAAATATGGGGCTCTTTTCTAGGTATGCATCTGATAAATATCTCCTCCTAGAATCATGCTCAAGAATGACTCCTCCTATGGGTATGTCTCCCCCTATCTCCTCTTTCAATATGATCAACATGCAATTTCTACTGCTCAACTAGATCATAGATCAATTTCTCTTTCAATGAAGATCCTTGGACTTGTCCATGAATCAAACTTGTGCCATAACATACATCATGAAACACAAGATATAATAAAATAGAGAATCATGAACAAAATATCAACCAAGTACATCATGTACCAAAATGTGCCCACCATGCACAACACCCATGTACATCAACCATCAACATCATACAATGTGCCAAAAGATATCATCCGTGGAATGTATCAACCTTATGCCTCTATCAACATTTCAACATGTGCATCTACCAATATGCCAACCATGTGCATCTACCAACATGCCAAACAAATGTCATATCACTCATGACATGTCTCTACCATGAACCAAGTGCCTCAATCATCAAATGCCTCATGTACCAAAATATATGCTAATCAAGTAATAACAATGATGTACTTTTAGCCAAGTACTCATCATCCAAACATATACCAAACATGTACATCAACATGTATCTCTACTTGTACCAAGCAAGTATGCCAAATCCTCCATAAAATATGTGCCAATCAAACTGCTAGTAGGTGCCTCTAACAATCATGCATCAACTATAGATCATCAATGATGTACAACATGATCACCTCATCAACTCACCAACTACATGTCCTAATATGTAGCCATCCATATGCCAAATGCATGCATCGGTTTTTCCAACAAGTAAGCTTCCAATAATACATCATAATATATATCAATGAAACTCAAAATATGTACCAGCCATGTACACCAATAGATCATCATCAATCCTCCATTCACTACAACAAATACTAAGCATCCAAAAACACATGTACTAGTAGTATGCTTCAATAGATCAATGATATCTCAAGATATATCACATAAAAAAGGTGCCATAACTTTACTATCATAACCAACATTGTTCTTCAACAGAAAATGCCTCAATCCATACTCATGGGTTAGTTCCATGCATCCAAGATGGCCTTTCATTCTTTTTATCATCACAATACATAATCCAATATAGAATCATGATAACCTGCAGAAAACAGTTTCAGAACCTGCAACAAATAATGTCAGACCCTGCAATAGAGTCTTATATTATCACATCAAGTTGCAACCCATGTGCATTGCCTTTTTCCCAAGGATTTACCACATATACGTGGCCTGATTCACAATAGCTCATGCATGTATGTGACCTATTCAAGGTCAACATGCGTATGTACACGACTAATATCACTGTCATCTATGTATGCTTCATTATATGACTTACTATAGCTTCCCTTAAGGCTTCCATTCTGCTCTAGTTGCTCAGTCTTCTTCACCCACTTCTAAAGGTGTCCCTGCTTCTTAGAACTTGAGCTCTGAGCATCCATATTTTCAAATATGTCTCCCTTCCTTACTTCATTCCTTCTAATAACCATGCTATGTGAAGTCCTCATCATGGAATTTCTTCTTGTGTTCCAGCAATCCTGGGATTTGTGGCCAAATCCACTACAGTTGTAGCATCTCATGGTGTTACAGTGAACAACAGTGTGTCCTACTTGATCACATCTCCAACACCTTATGGTGTTATAAAATCTTCCATTATATCTCCTTTCATAAGCTCTACATTCAAAATATTTGTGACCATATTCATTACATGAATAACAATGCCCATGAAAAATACTTTCATACCTTAGCTTTGGTGTCCCAAATATAGCTTCTTGATGTCGTCCTTGATTTGTTCTATTGAAATTTTCTTTGCCTTGTGTGGATGGTTGATTTGCAACATTGCCTTCATCCTTTGATGGACTTACCTCATGCTCCTTTGATGTTCTTGCTTCAACATGTGTAGCTTCTTATTTGTATCCAAGACCTGATTTATCATATAGAGATCTTTGACTTTCCAAGATCTTATTCAATATTTGTGAGTTATTCAAGAATTTTTTTTTCTTCTCTACCTTCTTTCTAAGGTCAACAACTTTAGCTTCTAACTTATCACATGACTCTTCCTTTTCATTAATTTGATTCTTCAATAGTTCCTCTACCCTTTTGGATTCTTCAATTTGGGTCTTGATATGGACAATAGTTTCAAGACTTTTGCTTATCTCATCATCTACCTTCATATCTTCATTTTCATTCTTTAGCCTTGTGATATCTTCTTCCTTTTCTTCTAATTTAGTCTTATTTCTCTCTTCTTGTTCTTTGAGCATTCCCTTTAAATTGAAGATGTGCCTTTGATTCCTCCTAAGAAAATTCTTAGTGTTATCTGAAAGATAGTTATAGTGTGTATAATAATGATCACTGCTATATCTATATAAACCCTCTTCAACTTATTTTTGAAGTTCTAATAGATATTCTTCTATTCTTTCCATGGGATAACTACCATAAAAATTTACACAAACTGTTTCTAGATCTTCTTCTTCACTTGAGAAGAATTAAACATCATCACATTTTGAATCATTTCAATCAAGTGTCTTTGGAGATTCTTTACCTTCATTTGAAATACTTTTGAGATATTCCTTTGTGCTATCTACACTTGAAATGTTTTCAAGATCACATTTTGAAATAATACAATCAAGGGTTTTTGATGATTCTTTACCTTTGATAATCTTGATGGAGTGGTCTTCAATATCTTCCTTCTCCTTATTTATTTGATATGTCTCCTCTAGCTTTAGCCATAGATCCTTGTCAGAAGTGCATTGTCCCATTCTCTCTTTGATAGGGCTTGAGATTCCACTAAGAATGGTCTTGAGAGACAATGCATCATTCTTATTTCCTTCCCTTTGAGCTACAAAACTTGACTTGTTCTTCAAGGGAACTGATCCACCAATGGCTTCCTTCCAAATAGTCGCTCCCATTTCCTTCAAATGTTCTCTCATTTCTATTCTCCAAGTATAATAGTTTTCCTCATCAAGGATTGGAACTTCATCATCCATTTGTGTGTCTATGGATCTCCTTCAAGCTTGTTAAGTCCTGTAGTGAAGGCCCTCTCTGATACCAATTGTTGGACACACCTACCACACTTAGAGGGGGGGGTGAATGAGTGTGGGGATTTTTTTCAAAAGCTTTCCTCTTACACAAAACTCATTAGTTAGCATTCAACATTTACTCATTGCTCATTGCTGTCATTTGTAACTAGTTAGATGTGAACATATATCAACAAAATATATCAAAAACATATATCATCAATAATTCATCACCACAAGGAAGACAAATAACACAAGATGTATGTACAATTTATTTTTATTACAGACTACAAACCTTGGGCTTTGTTAGCACTGAAAGTCACACTTTGACTGCTAAAGTGTAAGCTTAGCACCCATCAAAATGTAAAAGATAAATTTGGTTTTGAATAGGTGGATCAACAAGATGGATAAAGAAAGAGAGAGGGCATAAAACTACAGATCAGTAGGCTACACCAATGGGCAATGGAGTCACAAACATCCCACTCATATAAGGCACAAAAGTTGCTTAACAAAAGACAAGATTATATGCTGATAGGTGGAAGAAATGAAGAAGAAACACATAAGATAGAATGTTCAGTAAATAGAGACCCTCTCATTTCAATGAATCAACAAATACTTGAATATAAACAATGATTGAAGGGCAAAATACAACAGATCCTCTGCTGCTTAGGGATCCATAAATCATTGACAGCCTTTGATCCTCAAATCTGCAATATATTCAAATAAGAAGAAATATAAAAGAAGAGTTACAATCTGAAATCACAGCTCTCATGAGTCTCCAATAGCAGTAATTCTTACAATCCTAAAATGCCCATAGTCTTACAAATGAACACACACAGAAAATTGCCTATTCCTACTCTCTCTAGCCTCTCTTGGATCATCCCTCCCTTCTCCAAGACGTATCTCATTCTTTAAATAGAAAATAACATCCAAATAACCTAAGGAGGTCGTATCCCATCTCCTCCATTGGATTCTAAGCCTTGGAGATAGGTGGCAACAGTCAAAGAGACAAAAATCCAACAAACTGCTGATTTTCAGGAATTTGTTGGAAGTCATTAATAAATTGTTTCCACCTCATGCATGAGGCCTTTGCTGGAGCTAAATATTAGGTGCATGTGTCCCTTGATATATAAATTATCCTTGAGAATCCATTTGAACTCTCCTTGACATGTGGCAACCTCCCAACAAGGCGAATATCAAAACCGTGACCGCTACAGGAAATTAGTACGCAGCGCCACTATGCAGAGTATGCAATGCCTATTTCTATACCCAATATCTCTAAAACCAAAACACATTTTGAAAAACTGAGAGAATTTTTTGTTATTTGGAATTTTATGAACAAAAACCTCCTCTAGTTTTCAAAAATACATCCTCAACTGCTCATAACCCAAGTTTTAAATTAGTGACTAAAAACTGGTAGAATAACTCTGCACAATTTAGCCTTTGCCAGAATATTACGCAGTGCCTATAGGTAGTACCCGACTGTGTTTCTGCATGCAATTCGGTAGCATAAATCCATGGGTTCTTTGATGCTTGAACTTGGATATTGGGAATAACTCAATATAATTTCAATTTTCTCCAAAACAAATAAAAATCCCATAACAATTGTATTCATTTTCCAAAATGAATGATGAAATGCAGATTCCGTTCTCTGTGAAATATTAGGTAGCGCTTGTAGGTAGCACCACTTATGAAACATTGAGGCATAAACCAATCTTGTGCTAATATAGGCTCCATGGGGGATAGAATCCTCCCTGTGAGGCTCTAAGAACTCTTGTAGTTTCAGTGCCTTATCCTTTGGGCTTGTGGAGTCATGCTCTCAACCTTTAACCTTTGCAATCTGCTTTGATCTATGACCTTCAACTGAAACTAAATGAAAATGAAAACTAAAACTAACAAAATGATGAAAACGATGCTTGTCCAGCAAGCTTATTGCACACACCTACTCTAATTATTGGGAAAATGAAGCTTCCAAGTTACATGAAACAACCAATGAAGCCATTTCATCATTTTTTCAACTGTTTGAAGTTTTGAAATGTTCTTCCTTAAGCACCAGAGATGACTCTTACTTGAAGGCCTGTCAAAGAAACATTTGGAAATACACTTTCCATTGAATAAATCAATGAGCCTAGGCCCATTTTATGCTTGCAGGAAGGCTGCAAATGGGCCCTGAAAAACATCATCAATACTTGCCCCTACAACATTGCTTTGTGTAAAAAGGAAAAGTATTGCATTAGGTCCTTCGTCCACTATTCTTGGTTGTTGTATGGCTTGCTGATTCTCTGATTCATCCTCAATGCATATGGCCTTGGTCCACTCCTGGTCATGAGGTGTATTAGGAAAAATTCTTAGTGATGCTTGTCTTTCTTTAATTTCAACCTTTCTCATCTGATCACATGTCATTTGATCTTGGCTACTTGATGAAACTGGGCTTGTGTCTTCAAGAGGAGTAGGGGGTTGATAGGGAAGTTCATCACAATTAGAAGTGCTTGGGAAACTAAACTCTTCTATCTTGTCTTCTGATTGTGAGGGATATTCATCATAGCTTGGCTTATGGTCCCAATTTCTCAGTTTTTCACCCTCTAAAATTAGATTATCATCTTTTTCTTCTTTTTCAGCAACACAAATATGACGTGAGGGTTGAAAAAAGCTATTGTTGCTTTGATGGGAAGGGTACTTTTCTGATGTAAGGTCTTCAACAAATTGTTCATGGAAATCATCTTCATAATCATCATACAAAGGTGAATCAATGACCATTTGACTATTAATGGCTGAGGGGATTAGTACAATAGCTAGGACAACTGGTTGCTCAGGGAAAACATCCTCATAGTCATCAAAACTTGGTAAATCATGGCACATTGGTTCATTAACAATAGGAGGGACTAATAAGCTATGAATTTGGTCATGACAAGCTACAACACTATTCTCATGATAAAATAAATCTCAATCTAAGATGGCCTCTTGACTTAAAGAATCGAGAAAATGAGGAGACAAGGAAATGATGGATTGTCCATATTGATCTTTCTCTTGGGGACCTAGATTTTGACATGAATGATGCATTTGTTCTTCAAATTTAGGAAACGCATTATGAAACTCATCATCTAATTCCTGATCTCTATAATCATCCCCTTCATCATCACTACTAGAGGAATCACTTGCTGAATCTTGAATATATGATGCATACCCCTCACAACAATTCTCAAAAAGTCTTTCAGCTGGATAATTTTTCTTGCAATGAGAATAAAAAACATCATGAAATTCCTCCAAAGAGGAAATACTAGAAGCAGGGAGTGTTCTATAACATTTCCTCGCATCGCCTTCCAATGAATGCATGAACATTTTCATCAATATATCTTCATGATAGATGTCAAGCTACTGCATCAAAGCATGAAATTCATGAACATTCTCAAAAGGGTTGTCATCATCACCTTCATAAAATCTGGGTAGCAGATATTTCCATTCATCAATTTGAGGCACAAGATGTGGATAACCATCTATGGATGAGAAATTGAGTGGGGCAAACCTCCTGGCTAGGATAGCCTTCATAGCCATTTGATTTTTCTCATCCCCAGTGGAGACACCAACATATTCTAAACAATGGAGTCTCCATGGTGAATGTGCATTCTTGAAGGTGTCCAACATCAGTCACCATCTAAATTTGGAGCTGTGCAATGTTGTTCTTCCCAAGGAGCTTTTCAATCTTCTCAAATCCACCCTCGACAACAGCGCCAAAAATGTTAGCACTGAAAGTCACACTTTGACTGCTAAAGTGTAATCTCAACACCCATAAAAATGTAAAAGATAAATTTGGTTTTGAATAGGTGGATTAGCAAGATGGATAAAGAAAGAGAGAGGGCAACAAACTGCAGATCAGTAGACTACACCAATGGGCAATGGAGTCACAAACATCCCACTCATCTAAGGAACAAAAGCTGCTTAACGGAAAACAAGATTATATGCTGATAGGTGGAAGAAATGAATAAGGAGAACATAAGATAGAATTTTTAGTATATAGAGATCCTCTCAATTCAATGAATCAACAAATACTTGAATATAAACAATGACCGATGGGCAAAATATAGCAGATCGTCTGCTGCTTAGGGATCAATAAATCATTGACAACCTTTGATCCTCAAATCTACAATATATTCAAATAAGAAGAAATATAAAAGAAGAGTTACAATCTGAAATCACAGCTCTCATGAGTCTCCAATAGCAGCAATGATTACAATCCTAAAATGCCCACAGGCTTACAAATGAACACACACAGAAAACTGCTTATTCCTACTCTCTCTAGCCTCTCTTGGATCATCCCTCCCTTGTCCAAGATATATCTCCTTCTTTAAATAGAAAATAGCATCTAAATAACCTAAGGAGGTTGAATCCCATATCCTCCATTGGATTCTAAGCCTTGGAGATAGGTGGCAATAGTCAAAGAGACAAAAATCCAACAAACTGTTGATTTTCAGAAATTTGTTGGAAGTCATTAATGAATTGTTTCAACCTCATGCATGAGGCCTTTTATAGATCTAAATATTATGTGCAGGTGTCCCTTGATATCTAATTTATCCTTGAGAATCTATTTGAACTCTCCTTGACATGTGGCAACCTCCCAACAAGGCGAATATCAAAACCGTAACCGCTACAGGAAATTAGTATGCAACGCCACTGTGCAGAGTACGCAACGCCTGCTTCTATATCCAATATCTATAAAACCAAAACACATTTTGAAAAAATGAGAGAGGTTTTTGTTATTTAGAATGTTATGAACAAAAACCTCCTCCAGTTTTCAAAAATACATCCTCAACTTCTCATAACCCAAGTTTTAAATTAGTGACTCAAAACTGGCAGAATAACTCTCCATAATTTAGCCTCTACCAAAATATTACGCAATGCCTGTAGGTAGCGCCCAACTGTGCTTCCGCATGCAATTTAGTAGCATAAATCCATGGGTGATTTGATGATTGAACTTGGATATTGGGAATAACTCAATATAATTTCAATTTTCCCCAAAACAAATAAAAATCCCATAACAATTGTATTCATTTGCCAAAATGAATGATGAAATGCAGATTCTATTCTCTGTGAAATATTAGGTAGCGCCTGTAGGTAGCACCACTTATGAAATGATGAGCCATAAACCAATCTTGTGCTAACAGGATTTATCAACAACAACTGAATATAGTACAATTCTACAAGAAGATGAGCTCTATATGCAAGACTCATCTTACATCCTTAGCACCAACTGAGATGAGGCAACAATCATCCACATATATCAATCTGTCATAGGTACATGACCTGTCAGTAGTGCAACATGTGTGTGTACACTCCCTGGCTCACTACAACTTGCGTATGTATGCGGCCAGTCTACAATGCAACATGCATATACTTATGAGAAACTAGGTTTTTTCTTTGCTTCACATACTCAGATCCTCTGCAACATGCAATCACATTCTCTTCTGTTTATCACTATCCAATCTGATCCACAACTAGTCATAACACATCCAATCTCTCCAATAGTCTACTCATTCTCCACAACCAATCAATATGAATGCTAACTCAATCATGTATAATAAACTAGTATACCATAGCAATCATATCACCACTGAATCACAAGAGTACTTCTCACTCCATCAACCAGCATAAATCACATCATAGCAGCCATACCAAGAATTCCCTAAGCATTCACAACAAAACAAGCAATAGTATCCATCAAGACAATAATGTAACCATACCAGAGTCTCAGTGACATATCTGAGTCTATAGAATGTAGATCTGGAACCTGCTTCATTCTTCAACAACCATTCATCAACTCAAACACAAATCTCCAATATTTTGTCCACTATATGCACCTTGTCCTCATATAGCCCGCGTATGTACACATCCTGGTCCATTACAGCCTGCGTATACCTCAGAAACTAGGGTTTTTGAAGATCCTAAACTTTTTCTGTCAAGATCTCAGACATTGCCAAAACTTTGATGTGTGCATGAGATCCTCCTCATGCTCTCTTTCTCAGAATAGATCTTCAATCATGCTCAAGAGATACTCACAAACTATACACAAGAGATACTCCCAAAAATATTCTTCTCAAATGTACCTTTCACAAGAGACCCTAGCCTCTTATCTATACTCTTCATCTTCTAGATCACTTAACCCACTTCTAGGTAACTTTACCCAATTCTAGGTCACTTAACCTATTTTCCTTATTTTAGGGTTAACCACTTTCCATAAATAGAAAGTTCTCCATTACTTTATCATTTAAATATTCCTCCTCGATTTTTTCACCTTACTTTAATATTTAAATAATCCTTCTTGATTTTGTCACTTCACTTTATCATTTAAATAATAATTTCTTCTTTTCAAGCACTTTGACTTCTTTGACCTTATGGGGCTTCAAGCCATCATATGGGGGTCCTTCAAATTTGTAGGGCCATAACTCTCAAACCGTGAGGAGTTATGTGACATTCCACATACCATCGGAAATGGCATGACAAGAACTATCCATATAGGATAGTTTCACCAACAAAATCACTGATCTTCATCTCATTATTCCACATACAAGCATGGGTTCTCTCAACCCCAACTCTACTGCAAAGCATCTTCCCATGAGGGATTTCACCATAAGGGGACCACTTTGGAGTTCATCCATTTGTACTTATTATCAACCATGACACGAAAATAATGAGTCATTTTTAAATCTATTGGAGTTACTTCACACAAACCTAGGATTTATTTTTCTTAAGGTTATTCCTTGTTTATTAGTCATAATTAGTCATTATCCAGTCTCCTATATTTTAGGGGAGAATATTCCACCCGGAGAATATTCTCTTTCAGTTGACACTTCAGTTTGAATAATTGAGTTGAGTTGAGATGTTGCATTGGTTTTTTCACCATGCAACATTGATATCATCACCAACTCACTACTCTTTGTTCAGTCAGTTAACTGAAGACTAGTTGACTAGTTAACTTAGCTAGGTGGTAGTTCACTCCCGTAACTGCCTGAGAGACTAGACTAGGTGGTCGTTTACTCTTGTAACTACTGGTGTGTGTCCAGATCAATCTAGACCACCACTATGGCTCATTAGTTACTCATGTATCCTATATCTATTTTAAATTATTCACTCTTTGAGTGTGGAATACAGTTAATGAGAATTCTTCCATTCTTTCTCTCTTGCTTCTTCTTTCTCAATTTCTCTCTGCAAATGTGTGTGGTATTTTCTAGCTAGATATATTATGTGCAGGTTCAACACATTTACATGGCATCAGAGTCGATGGACTGCTAAGCAAATTCTACACCAAATCATTTTTTGCAGGTACAAAAGATTGAAGACAACAAAAGATGGATTATTCACCGGAAATACTTCTCATGCCTCATAACTATTTGGAATGGAAGTAAAAAAATTTGCTTCATCTTAGATGTAGAGGCTTATACCAAATAACCATGGCAATGGAAGTAGAGCTTGATTCTGTCGATGAGAAAAATGACTTTCTCAATAGACAAGATATGGCCATAGGAAGTATCGACATGTCTGTTT
>JZKD02S0026037.1:158606-209091 GCA_000966675.3 Picea glauca | reverse complement strand
ACCTCTATTCCTCCATATTCTCTACCACTTTTCTTGCCAGATAAGATATTGTGTCGCGAGAACGCCAGGCAGATTGTGCTCGACAGAATAAGAAAAGAGCTCAAAGGAGTATCAACAAAGGTATGGCCATCCTTCCCCATTCATATTGGTGCATATTCCTTGTTATATTTTGGCCATGCCAAAGCCGAGGCTATGGGTTTAGAAGAAATGAAACTGGTCAAGATTGAGTTCAAAAAGCACGACCCTAGTAAGGTGGTGAGCAATCACCTGGCGAGTTGTGGCCTGAAGAGATATGAACACAAGGATTCCCCTCACGATGAAATATTCTAGGGTGTGAGGTCCTACTCTAAAGTCCTAAGTCAGATTCAAACACTGCCACCCAGAGATATGGATGATTTCTTGAAATTCTAGGAGCACCGACGGAGTTGCCTCCCCCAGATTTTACAAGGTGAAGCCCCAAAGCTTCCAGTTACACAACAGATGGAAGACAAAGGTGAAAAGGAATCGAGTCCTAATAGGGAGAAGAACCAAAGGAAAATAGGGGAGGTTGGAACCTCAGAGCAAGGAGCCGAAGTCCCCTACAAATAGGAAGGAAACCCTGAAAAGGGTATGCCAGGAAAGCAGGTCCAAGGTCAAGCAGATATACCCTCGCAAGGATTGGGCGACTCACTATCGCTCATGTCAAACAAGAGGTCAAAAATGTTAACCCAAAACAACCATCCAAGGAAGTCAGCAGTCCGATTGTTATTATCACACCCTTATAGTTCACAAAGGGGAATCCCAATGCAGGGTGGATTTTTGATGAAGAACTGACACCCATTTTTGTAGAGGAGCTGCCTCCTAACGAATTTTTCTTTGATAAAAAAAGGAAGGTCGTGGTGAGGGAAGAATTATATCAAAGAGAGGGCGTAGTGGCTAAAAAATTCAAAATCATGACAAATGGGAAGTCCGTGAAAGAGGAAGAATTCACAGACGAGATAGCAATAACACTAGGGGCTTATGCTATAGCCAATCAGTACTCAGTTGGAACTTTGAAGGCCCAGTTGAAACAAAAGAACCTCTTGATTAGTAAATTGGAAGCTAAAGTGGTTACTGCTGAAGCAAATGCCAAGGATGAGGTGAGCAAAAGCCTCGAGCAAGCCCGAATATCTGATCTGCAGGAGATCGAGAAACTTAGATCCGACCTTGAGCAGGTGTGCTAGTCGGCACAAATTATCCAAACGTAGGTAAGCCAGCAGGGGACACAAATTATAGAATTACAATCGAAGTTGGATGTGTCCGAGAATCAGGTTTTATACATAAAAATATTCATATCCCAAGATGCTGAAATCCAACATAAGGTATTAATGGCTCAACAAGACTTGCTTGTAAAAGTAGGAACCATTTAGAACCACTTTTAGACGATAGATCAAGGATTAGAAAGTATTTCTTTGAGGTAAAAAGAAACCGAGGCAGCTCAGGTTGCTTTCCAAGACGTTGTTGTAGCTACAACAAAGATATATATGGTTGACAGCTCCAAATTATCCATCGTAGAACAAACTAGAGGGAATATCTTGCTGAAGGTATGGGAGCAGAATATATCAGAAAGTAGGGGGAGAGCTAATGAAGTGATGAATTCTTGTGAGGAAATGTTCTCCTTGATAAGTAAAAGTTTGTTAGACCTTGATAAGGAAGGCCGTGCTAGGACGTTGGGAAAAATCAATATAGCTAAACACCTGGTGGACATCAAAGAAAACGTGGAGAAAGAGCAAGTGGAGATATCCCAGATAAGACAAGTTGATATGGTCCAAGTGGACAAATGGCTAGTACAACCAAGTTTACAATTATGCTCTATCATCACAAAAGACTGACAAGTAGGGAAAATGTTGCCATGGTTGGTGAAGAGTTGTTACACCTTTGAGGCAAGTAACCAAGAAGAGCCTTCCAGGTTGATAGCCCAGTTGGTGGAGAGGTGGGTAGGTTTCTGGTGCTAAATAATGACAGATGTCAACTCGTTCTATTTTTAGAGACGGAAGGGCAGAGAAAGGAAGGTGCTCCACCCTTACGATGGAAGACAAGGATGAGGAGATGAAACACTCCAATTTTCCATTTGTAACTGACAGGTTTCCAAAACGATCATAATTCTAGATGTAAAGAAATTTGTTTAAATACCGGGGAGATTGTAATAGAACAGGCTTTTTTCCAGTGGTAGATTGTAATAGAGAAAGTTCTTTTTAGCCAGGATTAATACAAAGTGACTTGAAGACTCCATATTCTGTCAAGATTGAGTTATGTGTTTTTCCTCTGTATTTCATGCTTCATGTCATTTTTTACATATACGTCTTTGATGAATGTTTTAGCTGCAATTTATAATAACTTCTACTATGGTGATTAGGTTCTAGGTATCTAGTTATTTACAGTTTTTCCTCTGTATTGGTAACTAGTAGGTACAAGACCTATGAATTACGTAGATCTCTACATTATATGCTTTCATAAAGGTATTCATGTCCTTTCTTCTTCTTCTACAACGTGGGATTCCTCTGAAATTGATGCCCCACATTATTGACAGCTCTATGTTTTCACACTCGTTTCAAGATTTTAAAATTAGTTATGGAAAATGACCTTTGATTTTGTTAAACCCTTCGATTGGCTTCACTAAATTTTCCTCGTATAATCTAAAGTTGAGATAAGCACTTTAAAACACCTACCTTCTTTTAAACCTCTGTTCTCCCCATGAATGTACCCATCGTAAGACAGCCCAACATCGAACCTGGTCTGTTGGACCAAACCAACATTGCTTTGAATCCTTTCGATACCATACTTAAGACCGCCACCACCCAGACAGAGCTCGAACGTTCATGGGCCACTATCGAGCGAGATATCAACAATCAAGAATATTTGGAAGCTAGACAGAGACAACTCAGAGATTGGCCATAGCTTCATCCCTGGAAGTTGTTTCTTCCCCTTCCTTTTCTTTCACTTATTTTAGATGCTTAGACTCTACACTTTATAGCCTTAAGTGTAGACTCAGGAACAACATCTTTCTGGTGCCGCTGCCGGTGTACAGAGAATCATAGTCACTTTCCCCTACGAAAACAACATTTCCAAGTTTCATTTTTTGATAGTGAACAAAGAGAGAACACCTTGTTAAGGATAAACCTTCATCATTCACTTGGGGACTCCACTCTTAAGTAAGCTGGAATCCTTTCGGAAGAACACCATACAAAACCCAGATGCCAAACAAACAGTGCTAGTTTCTGACCCTGAAAAAATACTAAGACCAAGGGGTCTTTTTAAACAAAACGTGGTTGCATATCAACCCAATTCAAGTCATTCTAAATATAAGACCTCTTTCAAACATTCATCCTCACGATAAATTCCTCTCAGGAAATTATCAGACAGTGTCGTCGAAGCCGAGACCCTGAAGTCTGAGCAACTCCTACCCGAGATCAAAATCGAGACCTATCTGACTACCTCTTACGTTAAAAGGGGTGATACTCTTGCCTCAAAGCTCATCCCTATTGATATCCCACTAACCCTCAATATAAACTACTCTGTCACTCAAGGCCTTGAAGAAGTTACCACGTACACAGATTCGACACCGGTGGGTTCTCCCATTTACATATCCTGCAAGTCAGAGGAGTCGAGTCCACGTATACCTTTTTCTCCTTTTTCATCTTTCACCTTCCCTGGTAAAACGTTTCCTAACTTTCCCCCTTTCCACCCCGGGGAAGCCAGAGAGTCACTATACATCTTCACCAACCCTCTTTATAATGCACCGATTTCCTCTCCTAGGTTATCCATGGCTACCGCCAGGGGAGGAGCAGGGGGAATAGGAGGTCAAAGCCAACAACTGCCTCCTAGGGTTTTCACCAAAGTAGCCGCTAGATACGTCCCCTTGGTCCTTCCAGTACCTCTCCATGATTTACCTGAAAACTATATGAAAAACTTACCCAAGTTCACAGAAGAAGGGGATCTAACTGTAGCTGAGCATATCAATTTTTTTGATCAATTCATTGATATTCTAGGTCTCGAGCATGAGGACGTGTATTCCTGATTGTTTGTCCAAACCTTTGAGGGACAGGTAAGAACTTGGTTTCGGATCCTGCCCCCAGGTTCAATCATATCCTACGATGCACTAGAAGACCTATTTCTCAAACAATGGGGTGAAAGAAAGGATCATTTATACTATTTGACTGAGTTCGGGTATTTAAAGAAAAAGGGATCTGAAACTGTTATGGAATTTATCCAAAGGTTTAACAAGTTGTATAATAATATCCCTATTGAAGTTAAACCATCTCAACCCACCACCAAAGTAACTTTCGCAGGAGCTTTTGAACCCAATTTTTCTCTTCTATTAAGAGAAAGGAGAGGTGCCGACCTAACCCGAATGCAAGATGACACTGTAGAAATTGAGTCAAACATGATGGCTTCAGGTAAATTAAAAAGGAAAATCGAGACGGGAAACAGGGAAACTAGATGTCTTAGAGAACAAGCAGGTCCCTCTAGATCTAGAAGATCCTCAGATGAGAAAATGGATGATATGGCTAGGATAATAAAAGAACTATCAAACAAAATCTCGAGAATGATGCTAGATCAATCCAAATATGATCAATTCATTAAGAGGGAATTCAAGAGAAATCCCAATCCTTAGTTCTAACCAAGACAAATTAAAAATGAAGACGAAAAGATCCAAGCACCTCTGAAAAATGTAACTTTTATTGGGGGAAATGATATGCAAGAGTTCAAAGACTTGGAAGAAGACGTAAACAAATTAGGTGACGACTGTGTACAACCTCACTTGATGAAAGAAGATTATGAGAAGTCTCTGAACACTAAACAATCATCAGTCAAAGACAATAACCTAAATGGCGCTAATGATTTCGATTATCAAGGAATGGTTGACACCATAATGGCTGAGCTCCAACACAAATACAATCTAAGGCCCAGAAACAAACCCATGTCGAATGTACAACCCAAGAAATTTTTTTCAAGGGGCAAAATATACAAGTCCGTCTAGAAAGAGACCAAGATGCGAAGTAACATAGCGGTAGATTCATAGAATACCAATGTAAAAGGGACCAAAACCCAAGCGAGAAGGACTAAGGCAGCTAAAACGTGGACACCTCAAACCAGAAATGCTGAAAATAAAACAATGCTACTAAATAAAATGGATAGGAAAGAGTTCGATGTTTCAGCCAAGGAAACAGATAAAACCGTGGGAGTTTTCTTCCTAGAAAGTGATATTAAAAAGATCAATATACCAATACCTTTGGTCGAGTTGGCGAAGTATCCTATGTACCGAAAACAAATAACCAAGATGATAAATTTTTCGAATCTAGAGAGTCAGTCTGATGTAATAAATATGGAAGATGACAAGCCTAATATCACTTTTGGTCCACATTTTCAAAAATGTCCTAATGGACATAGTTGTCGCTGATATACCCTCGAGGTATGGCTTAATATTATCTAGATCTTGGGGAGCCAATATCGGGGGATCCCTTCAGCTAGATATTACCTACGTCACAATCCCTGTTTTTGGTGGACAATTCACATGGTTATACAAGGAAACACGGTTGGGATATACGGTAAGTGATCCACAGAATCCTAACAATTACGATGTTTACATCGCTGATCAAGACCCGGGAAATTGTATTATTTCCTTCGACAATAATGAAGATAATTGTACAGAAGAAAGTGACATCGATGAAATCAAAACTGAAAAAATAGCTAAAAATGTGGACAACACTGGAATTTGGAAAATGTTCTTTGATGGTGCTTCGTCGTGCGAAGGGGCAGGTGCGGGAGTGATTTTCATAGCACCTGAAAATGAATTCGCCGTTCCCTTCTCTTATAGGCTACAGTGGGATGTAGACTGCACAAACAACATTTTCGAATATGAAGCTCTAGTCCTGGGTCTGGAAGTTGCCAAGAAGTTGAACATAAGGATCCTAGAGGTCTATGGAGATGCTGAATTGATTGTGAAGCAGGTAAATCGGCAGTACTAGGCCAAGCACCCAAGACTGAGGTCCTACAGAAATTGTGCCTGGGATCTAATGGAAAATTTCTTTTCATCGGTAAAGGTTCATTTCATCCCAGGTGCCGAAAACTAGCAAGCCAATTCACTGGCCAAAGAAGCTTGGACTTTCGCACCCCCTACCGCTTTCAAATTAAAATACCACATAGAGGTAAGGCACAAACCATCCATACCAAACAACATACAACACTGGCAGGTTTTCGAAGATGACGAACAAAACGGAAAGTTCCTGAAAATTGTGGGTGATTTCTCCGAAACCCACATTGACCAATAAAACCAAAATAATCATTCCTAGATTATGCAGGAAGGGGAGGAGCCTCAGGAGTTCCAAGAAAAAATTGCAAATCATCGCCTGCTAGTGTTAAAATGTAATCAGATCCCTAAGGGCCTGATACCTCTGGAAATGTTGTTTGATCAAAATGGCATGCCTCTAAAGTCCACCTTACAGCCCCAATCGGAGGAGGTCGAAGACTGTGATGTGGGCACCACCAAAGAGCCTAGGATAGTGAAGTTATCAAAGTACCTTCCTCCTGAGATAAAAAGCAAGTATAAGGACTTACTCGAGCGGTATAAAGATGTCTTTGCATGGCCTTATGATGAGCTCAGAACCTATGATACCTCTATGATCAAGCACAAGATACCTTTGAAACCTGGTGTTAAACCCTTCAGACAGAAGCTCAGACAAATCAACCCCTTTTTACTGCCTGTGGTCGAAAGAGAAGTGAAAAAGATGTTAGACGCAAAAATAATTGTACCTCTTAGGTACTCTGACTGGGTGGTGAACTTAGTCCTGGTTAGGAAGAAAAGAGGGGAGATCAGACTATGCGTTGATTTTAGAAATATGAACAAGTCCTCTCTCAAAGATAACTATCCTCTGCCCAAAATGGATCACGTTTTGGAAAAAGTAGTCGGGGAAAATAGGATGTCAATGATCGATAGGTTTTCTGGTTACAATAAAATTGCTCTCAACGAGCATGATAAATAAAAAACATCTTTCACCACCCCTTGGGGCATGTTCATGTATGACAAAATGTCGTTTGGTCTGATGAACGCAGGTGCTATGCTCCAACGCGCTATGGATATCGCCTTCTTTGGTGAAAGAGATAAATTCGTGGTTATCTACCTCGACGACCTGACTGTCTTCTGTAAATCTGATGAAGACCATTTGTTATACCTAAAGCAAACGTTTGAAAAATGTCAAAAATTTGGTTTGTCTTTAAACCCCAAGAAGTCTCACTTCGCGATGCAAGAAGGTAAACTCTTGGGACACATTGTGTCTCGGGACAGAATTAAAATCAACCCTAAAAGGGTAGAAGCTATAGACACCATAAATATTCCTAGAGATATAAAAGAAATTCAGTCAAGTTTAGGAAAAATAAACTTTTTGAGAAGATTTATCCCAAACTTTGCTGAAATCATGAAATTGATCACAAGTATGCTAAAGAAGAACAATGAAGTGAAATGGATGGCAGAGGCTAAAGCATCAGTTGCACGTATCAAGAAAGTTATCAGTGAAGCACCTGTATTGGCAAGCCCTGATTACCTAAATGATTTTCTGATTTTCTCATTCGCCTCTGAACACACAGTGGCGGCAGTACTTCTCCAGAAGAATGAAGAGGGTTTCAAGAAACCAATAGCCTTTTTTAGTAAAAGTATCAGAGATGTTGAACTGAGATATGATATAATAGAGAAAGAAGTGTATGCTATGGTTAAGGCTTTGAAGGATTTTAGAACTTACGTGCTTCACTCCAAGGTAATCGCATACATTCCCACCAATTCCATGAAGGATATATTGGTTCAACCTGACAGTGATGGAAAAAGGGGTCAGTGGCTTGCTAAAATTCAAGAGTTCGACCTAGAGGTAAAACCGACAAAACTAGTAAAAGGACAAGGTCTGGCTAAGCTCTTGGCGAAATCAAATTTCTGAGCACTCGGAATAAATAACCTACAAGGATACGAAGGACATGGGGACATAAATGAGCCCGAAGACCAAATAGCTATCTCCAGAATCGAAGAGAAGTTTGCCTTATCAGATTGGTATAAAGATATAGTGTCCTACCTACTGACCCTGAAATGCCCTAGCAATCTGCCTCCAGCTAGAGACAGGACACTGAAGATGCATGCGGTGAAGTATTGTATATCCAAAAGTCAAATGTACTGGAAGGACCCCTTAGGCTTCCTACTAGTTTGTTTGGTAGAATCAGACACATAGGGGGTCATAAATGAATTTCACAAAGGAATGTGCAGAGGGCATCACGCTTGGAGGGCAACAACTTATAAAATCCTAAGGGAAGGATATTATTGGCCTAAAATTTTCTCAGATGTCAACATCAAAGTTAGAGCCTATAACCCTTGCTAGCTATTTGCAGGAAAACAAAAGCTCCCAATGCTACCTCTGGTTCCGTTCAAAACCAAAGCCCCTTTTCAACAATGGGGGTTAGATTTTATAAGCGAAATCAACCCACATTCCAGCGCTCAACACAAATGGATCCTCACTGCCACAAATTATTTCACCAAATGGGTGGAGGCTATTCCGACTTGGAAGGCAATCGACTTAGTGGTGATAGATTTCCTAGAAGAGAGCATACTGTCCAGATTTGGCTGCCCCCGAAATATAGTAACGGATAATGCCCAGGCATTCAAGTCTATGGCAATGATTAGCTTTTGCCAAAAATATAACATCGTATTGGGCCACCCCACAACATATTACCCTCAAGGTAATGGGTTAGTCGAATAATAAAATAAAATTTTAATTACCATAATTAAGAAGGTGCTGAGCGAAAACAAAAGATCTTGGCATGTACACTTAAGGTACGCTTTGTGGGCAAATCAGATAGGTACGAAGAAATCCATTGGTACTTCCCCTTTACAAATGGTATACGGAACTGATGTGGTATTACCTATAAATATGTCCCTCCCTGTAATGAAGCTCTGGCAAGATGAGAAAGAAGAGCCAAACCACATCACAAGAAGAATAAATCAGCTGATTGAGGTCCAACAACGCAAAACCAAGGTGGACACAATGATGCAGAAATACCAGGACAACATGAAAGCGTTGTTCAATCATAAAGCCAAAAATAGGGATTTCCTCCCCGATGATTTGGTTTTGAAATGGGATGCTAGGAGGGAAGATTCAAAAAAACATGGTAAATTCGATCATATCTGGTACGGACCATTCAAAGTCTCAACTACTGAAGGGAAGAATTCATTTCTGTTAGAGAATTTGGACGGTAAAGATCTCAGTGCCCCTGTCAATGAGCGTCATTTAAAGCACTATATGCAATAAATGAGTTTCAAATCTCCATTGTATATACCGGTTTATGTTTTCCTTTTTCCTTTTTATAAAATTTTCGGTAAGTTCACTTTCATCGCAAATAAAATAGGCTGTTGATTTCATATAAGTAGAGACATAGATTTTGACACCCAGAATCCCATAAATCTTGAAGACCTGATACTCTTCATCTTGTTTCATACAGGCATCTGAATTACACCCATACTGCGAAAGGAGAAAGGGACGGTTAGGCATCAAGAAATTGACCCACCCGAAACAGGTGACAAATATTTTTCTTTTAGAGGAGAATGAAGTGGTAAGGCCAAGGTATGAATTGCCTAAGTATCTAGTTTTCAAATGAACACCTCTTAAAACATAGGAGTGGTCTCACAAGTACATTGTATTCACCTGATTCAGGATTTAATGATAACATCCAGGTTTTTGAGGTCCATAGCCTTCTCTCTTTCCCTTTTTTCATCCTTGGTCCTCTCTCCTTAATCTCTAATACTTGCCCATACCGTCCACATAGGAAAAGAGATTCCGCTTCAATTTGGGAAACTAGCGCTTCAATTTGGGAAACTAGCGAACATCTTAGGAAGCGATCTGGTCTTCACAGCTCCTTGGTCCCCTGCTCAACAAGGCCATGCATAGGCGGATCCTAACTCTTGTAGGTATTTTAACAGGTTTCAAATGGTTAAGTCTTGCTCAAAAGAATACCCTTGGAAATGAATTCTCCCCTATTTTCTTGCGGATTAGGGCATCGTGAAGGTTAAGAGAAAGTTGGTCCAGAGCACTCAAGCATGTTTACAAGCCTCCGTAACGAATATACATAAATATCACCCCTAGTTTTTTTTTCGCCAATTGATTGCCGCCACTCCACTTTTCAAAAGTAAATTATAAGACAGATGGTGAAAGGAAATTTGTAATTGATTTCCCCCATCTAGTCCAAAGAGATGATAAAAGGAAATTCATAAAAATGATTTCCCTCATCTCAGAATTTAAATGCAAGATTACAGTTTGGAGTGGTTAAAGGAAATTCAATAAAGGGAACCAAATAACTTCACCGGGGTATTGAACAGGCTCGCTGGCAGTGAAGAAATATCTAAGATATTCTGTAAGGCTGTCATACTTAAATTATACTACACTCTGGTAATCAACATTTTTGAAAATGGATCCACAACTCGAGTTCATGCAGGTCTCCCCGATTAAAAACATGAAATTTACTTTTTTTTGATGCAAGCTAAAACCTACCGTATCTGTTAATTTTACTAATATTGATTGGACCATCTTAAGAAGCTCTGAATTCAGTCTTGAGGAAGGGAAAGTTACCTAAGGGACTATCATCGAGTTGAGGAAGCGTGTCGAGTTTTGGAAAGTTTTGGAATTAAAGTCGAAACCTCAATTTTTCCTCTGCACCCCCTTTCCAAACGAAGTTTCACTGAAGCCAACTGATGACTCCATGTACCCCTTCTTAGGCACTTGGTCTACTGTCCTTCTCATATCAAAGGGAGACAAGATCCCTAGTTGGAGCCTATGTTGGAGTCACCTTTCTATTAATACATGAAATGTTATGCTTAAGCCCAAAAAGGTTGGTTTTCGAGACTTTGTCTGTTTTGCGTTTCTCCCCACTAAGATTGTAGTATCCCGACGTGCAAAATGGCAAAAACCTTCCTAAGTTTAAATCACCATTAATAAAAGACTAAGCGGGGCTTATCATCACTTAGTACCTTTTACCCTCTCTCTCGGGAGTTACGCGTTGGACGTCTCTCGAGCCTTCGACTCGCGAAGTCGCGAAGTGGTGTTAAAGTTAACCAAGTTAGTATCAAGGACAAGTCACTTTAAACCCTAGTTAGTCACTATCGTTATTTCATGACTCGACGATTGTTTCCCCAAAGGGAATCACCTTTGTAGCCATGATACACAAAGTCTCTATTTCCTTTAATTAAGCATGGATTAATTAAAAGGCTTATGTCAAATCACGTCTAATCCGTTACCTCGCACCATCACATTTTTGGGTTTTTAAGGTTCAGTGGCTAGAAGTGAAAACACCCGATGTGACGAGCGCTGAAAAGGGGATTAGCAACTAAGTACACCAATTTGAAAGAACTAAACCAGATTAATTAGCGCCTTAAACAAACTTTAATGCACGCGGTTTATGGATGAAATCTTCAATGATCCTACGATTTCCAATGTTACGACTCGTCAAGCATTTATGACATTTATTTGAATTGTAGTGAGGTGACAGATAGTAGGATCTCATTTTCACTTCTAAATATTTCTATTAAGCGATTTGACCGTTCTGTTGGCAAGGACACTAGGGGTTTAAATGACCAAGATAGAGATTTTTTCCTTCATTATTTTAGTTTTCAGTTCTATTTGCGTGCAGAGCCATTCTACCATGATAACCGCAGTTTGTGATTTTCAATTTTTTCGACAGGTGGTCCAATTGTAGGTTTCTCTATCATGGCTCCATGAAAAATGCCCAAGTCAGCTACCGAGAGTTCAGGTTAGGGTTCATACAGTCGCTAAGGGTTTCTCTTTCGATTGGACCAAACTTTTTTTTGACAGTCTAACTAGTCGAATTACCGAATATCGAGCACAGAGGGCAAGTAAGAAAGCAACTTCATTCTTTATGTCTTCTTACATCATGGATGCCATCTACTTCATGACACCCTTCCCACTAATGAACTAGAGTTGGGCTATATCTAATACAGAGCCTATTCATGTCTACCACTCGAAGATTTGGGAGGATAAAGCCAAAGAATACATCTATGAGATCTTCAAATGGGTAATGGTGCCATTGCATGTCACCATCTTCGGCCAACTACCGCCTAGGATTTCGGATAGTGTCACGACCAACCTGAGTAACGTGGTATATTGGTATATAGAGGTGGATTTTTCATACATCAGGGTTTTCGGCACCTCAATTCCTCCATATGCTCTACCGCTTTTCTTGCCAGATAAGCTATTGTGTCGCGATATGGCCAGGAAGACTGTGCTCGGTGGAATAAGAAAAGAGCTCAAAGGAGTATCAAAAAAGGTATGGCTGTCCTTCCCCATTCATATTGGTGCATATTCCTTGTTAGATTTTGGCCATGCCAAAGCTGAGGCTACGAGTTTAGAAGAAATGAAGCTAGTGGATATTGAGTTCAAAAATCACGACCCTAGTAAGGTTGTGAGCAATCACCTGGCGAGTTGTGGCCTGAAGAGATATGAACATGAGGATTCCCCTCATGATGAAATATTTTGGGGTGTGAGGTCCTACTCTGAAGTCCTAATTCGAATTCAAGCCCTGCCACACGGAGATATGGCCGATTTCTTGAAATTCCAGGAGCACCAACGGAGTTGCCTCCCCTAGATTTTACAAGGTGAAGCCCCAAAGCTTCCAGTTACACAGCAGACGGAAGCCAAAGGTGAAAAGGACTCAAGTCCTAACATGGAGAAGAACCAAGGGAAAACAGGGGAGGCTGGAACCTCAAATAAAGGAGCCGAAGTCACCTACAAATAGGAAGGAAACTTCGAAAAGGGTACGCCAGACAAGCAGGTCCAAGGTCAAGAGGAGATACCCTCGCAAGGATTAGGTGACTCACTATCACTCATGTCAAACAAGCCAGTCACAAATGTTACCTCAAAACAATCATCCAAGGAAGTCGGCAGTCTGATTGCTATTATCACACCCTTACAGTTCACAAAATGGAATCCCTATGCAGGGTGGATTTTTTATGAAGAAATGATGCCCATTTTTGTAGAGGAGCTGCCTCCTAATAATTTTTTCTTTGATAAAAAAAGGAAGGTCATGGTGAGGCAAGAATTATATCAAAGAGAGGGCGTAGTGGCTAAAAAATTCAAAATCATGACAGATGGGAAGGCCGTGAAAGAGGAAGAATTCATAGACAAGATAGAAGGAGCACTAGGGGCTTATGCTACAGCCAATCAGTACTCAGTTGGAACTTTGAAGGCCCAGTTGAAATGAAAGAACCTCTTGATTAGTAAATTGGAAGCTAAAGTGGATATTGTTGAAGCAAATGCCAAGGACGAGGTGAGCAAAAGCCTCGAGCAAGCCCGAATAGTTGATCTGCAGGAGATCAAGAAACTTAGATCTGACCTTGAGCAGGTGTGCCAGTCGGCGTAAATTAGCCAAACGTAGGTAAGCCAACAGGGGAAAAAAATTATAGAATTGCAATCGAAGTTGGATGTTTCCAAGAATCAAGTTTTAGACATAAAAATTTTCAGATCCCAAGCTGTCGAAATCCGATAGAAGGTATTAATGGCTCAACAAGACTAGCTTGTAAAAGTAGGAACCATTCAGAACCACTTTCAGACGATAGATCAAGGGTTAGAAAGTATTTCTTTGAGGGAAAAAGAAGTCCGGGCAGCTCAGGTTTCTTTCCAATATGTTGTTATAGCTATGACAAAGATAGAGATGGTCGATAGCTCCAAATTATCCATCGCAGAAAAAACTAGAGGGAATATCTTGCTGAACGTCTGGGAGCAGAAGATATCAGAAAGTAGGGGGAGAGCTAATGAAGTGATGGATTCTTGTGAGGAAACGTTCGCCTTGATAAGTAAAAGTTTGCTAGACCTTGATAAGGAAGGCAGTGCTGGGACACTAGGAAAAATCAATATAGCTAAACACCTGGTGGACATTAAAGAAAATGTGGAGAAAGAGCAAGTGGAGATATCCCAAATAAGACAGGTTGATATGGTCCAAGTGGACAAATGGCTAGTACAACCAAGTTTACATTTATGCTCTATCATCACGGAAGACCGACAAGTAGGGAAAAGGTTGCCACAGTTGGTGAAGAATTGTTACACCTTTGAGGCAAACAACCAAGCATAGCCTTCCGGGTTGATATCCCAGTTGGTGGAGAGGTGTGTCATTTGAATCGAGCAGGTGAAGGGGTAGGTTTCTGGTGCTAAATAATGATAGATGTCAACCCATTCTATTTCTAGAGATGGAAGGGCAGAGAAAGGAAGGTGCTCTAGCCTTACGAGGGAAGACAAAGATGAGGAGATGAAACACTCCAATTTTCCATTTGTAACTGACAGGTTTCTAGAACGATCAAAATTCTAGATGTTCAGAAGTTTGTTTAAATAACGAGGAGATTGTAATAGAACAAGCTTTTTGCCAGTGGTAGATTGTAATAGAGAAAGTTCTTTTTAGCTAGGATTAATACAAAGAAAATTGAAGACTCCATATTCCATCAATATTGAGTTATGCGTTTTTCCTCTATATTTCATGCTTCATGTCATTTTTTACATATATGTCTTTGATGAATGTTTTAGCTGCAATTTAGTATAACTTCTATTGTGGTGATCAGGTTCTAGGTATCTAGTTATTTATAGTTTTTCCTCCGTATCAACTACTAGAAGGTACAAGACCTGTGAATTACTTAGATCTCTACATTATATGCTTTCATCAACGTATTCCTGTCCTTTCTTCTTCTGCTACAACGTGGGATTCCTCTGAAATTGATGCCCCACATTTTTGATAGCTCCATGTTTTCACACTCATTTCAAAATTTTAAACTCAGTTATGGAAAACGACCTTTGATTTTGTTAAACCCTTTGATTGGCTTCACTGAATTTTCCCCGTATAATCTAAATTTGAGATAATCACTTTAAAACACCAACCTTCTTTTAAATCTCTTCTCTCCCCATGGCTGTACTTGTCGTAAAACATCCCTACATTGAACCCAGTCTATCAGACCAAACCAACATCTCTTTGAATCTTTTTGATACCATACTTTAGACCGCCACCACCTGGACAGATCTTGAAGGTTCATGGTCCGCTATTGAGTGGGATATCAGTATTCAAGAATATTTGAAAGATAGACAGAGACAAATCAGAGAGTGGCCATAGCTTCATCCCCCGAAGTTGTTTCTTCCCCTTCCTTTTATTTCACTCATTTTAGATGCTTAGACTCTACACTTTATAGCCTTAAGTGTATACTTAGGAACAACATATTTCTGGCGCCGCTGTCGGGGATGGAGAATTGTAGTCACTTTCCCCTAAGAAAATGACATTTCCAAGTTTCATTGTTTGATAGTGAACAAAGAGAGAACACCTTGTTAAGGCTAAACCTTCATCATTCACTTGGTGACTCCACTCTTAAGTAGGATGGCATCCTTTCGGAAGAACACTAGACAAAACCCAGATGCCAAACAGACAGTGTCAGTTTCCAATCCTAAAAAAATACTAATACCAAGGGGTCTTTTTAAACAAAATGTGGTTGCATATCAACCCAATTCAAGTCAGTCTAAAGATAAGACCTCTTTTGAACCTTCATCCTCATGAGAACTTCCTCTCAGGAAAATATCGAACAATGTCGTCGAAGCCAAGACCCTGAAGTTTGATCAACTCCTACTTGAGATCAAAACCGAGACCTCTTTGACTACCTCTTATGTTACAGGGGGCGACACTCCTGCCTCAAATCTCTTCCGTATCGATATCCCACCGAATCTCAATATAAACCACTCTGTCACTCAGGGCCTTGAAGAAGTTGCCATGTACACAGATTCGACACCGGTGGGTTCTCCCATTTACATATCCTGCAACTCGGAGGAGCCGAGTCGACGTATACCTTATTCTACTTTTTCATCTTTCACCTCCCCTAGTAAAAATTTTCCTGACTTTCCCCCTTTCCACCCCAGGGAAGCCATAGATTCACTATACATCTTCGCCAACCCTCTTTATAGCGCACCGATTTCCTCTCCTAGGTTATCCATGGCCGCTGCCAGGGGAGGAGTAGGGGGAATAGGAGGTCAAGGCCAACAAACGCCTCCCAGGGTTTTCATCAAATTAGCTACTAGATAGACCCCCTTGGTCCTTTCAATACCTCTCCATGATTTACCTGAAAACTATATGAAAAACTTACCCAAGTTCACAGGAGAAGGGGATCTAACTGCAACTGAGAATATCAATTTTTTTGATCAATTTGCTGATATTCTAGGTCTCGAGCATGAGGATGTGTATTCCCGATTGTTTGTCCAAACCTTTGAGGGACAGGTAAGAACTTGGTTTTGGATCCTGCCCCTAGGTTCAATCATATCCTACGATGCACTAGACGACCTATTTCTCAAATAATGGGGCGAAAGAAAGGATCATTTATACTATTTGACTGAGTTTGGGTCTTTAAAAAAAAAGGGATATGAAACTGTTATGGAATTTATCCAAAGTTTTAACAAGTTGTATAACAAGATCCCTGTTGAAGTTAAACCGTCTCAACCCGATGACAAAG
Organism: Picea glauca; assembly: GCA_000966675.3. Taxonomy (NCBI): domain Eukaryota; kingdom Viridiplantae; phylum Streptophyta; class Pinopsida; order Pinales; family Pinaceae; genus Picea; species Picea glauca. Next base: position 192,563 of record JZKD02S0026037.1, on the reverse strand, counting down.
TAACTTTCACAGGAGCTTTTGAACATGATTTTTCTCTTCTATTAAGAGAAAGGAGAGGTGACGACCTAACTCGAATGCAAGATGACGTTGTGGAAATTGATTCAAACATGATGGCTTCGGGTAAATTAAAAACGAAAATCAAGACGGGAAATAGGGAAACTAGACGTCTTAGAGAACAAGTAGGTCCCTCTGGATCTATAAGATCCTCAGATGACAAAATGGATGATATGGCTAGGATAATAAAAGACCTATAAACAAAATCTCAAGAATGGAGCTAGATCAATCCAAATATGATCAATTCATTAAGAGGGACTTCAGGAGAAATCCCAATCCTCAGTCCCAACCAAGAAAAATTAAAAATGAAGATGAAAAGATCCAAGCACCTCTGAAAAATGAAAATTTTATTGGGGGAAATGATATGGAAGAGTTCAAAGACTTGGAAGAATACATAAACAACTTAGGCAACAACTGTGTACAACCTCACTTGACGAAAGAAGATTATGAGAAGTCTCTGAACACTAAACAATTATCGATCGAAGACAATAACCTAAACAACGCTGATGATTTCACTTATCAAGGAATGGCTAACACCATAATGGCCATGCTCTAGCACAAATACAATCTAAGGCCCAAAAACAAACCTGTGTCGACTACTCAACCCGAGAAAATTTTACCTAGGGGTGAATTATATGAGCCCGTCCAGAAAGAGACCAAGATGCAGAGTAACATAGGGGTAGATTTGTAGAATACCAATGCAAAAGGGACCGAAACCCAAGCGAGAAGAACTAAAGCAGCTGAAATGTGGACACCCGAAACCAGAAACGCTGAAAATAAAACAATGCTACTAAATAAAATGGATAGGAAAGAGTCCGATGTTTCAGCCAAGGAAACGAATAAAACCACGAGAGTTTTCTTCCTAGAAAGTGAGATAAAAAATATCAAGATACCAATACCTTTGGTCGAGTTGACGATGAATCCTGTGTACCAAAAACAAATAACCAAGATGATAAATTTTTCGGATCTAGAGAGTCAATTCGACGTAATAAATCTGGAAGATGACAAGCCTAATATCACTTTTGGTCCACATTTTGAAGGTGCCAAATATACCATCACCCCTTTCTATATTACCTTGAAAGTGCATGATCGATTGTTGCATAATTGCATGCTGGACTCTGGGGCCTCTCATAACGTAATGCCCAAATCTATTATGGATAGACTAGGCCTCAAGATCACCAGACCCTATGGAGATATTTACTCATTCGATTCAAGGAGAGTTAAGTGCATGGGCATGATAAAAGATTTAGTAGTCACCCTCGCCCAGATTCTGGTGAAAAATATCCTAATGGATGTAGTTGTCGCCGATATACCCCCGAAGTATGGTTTACTATTATCTAGATCTTGGGGAGCCAAGCTCGAGGGATCCCTTCAGCTGGATCTAACCTACGCCACAATCCCTGTTTTTGGTGGACAGTTCACATGGTTATACAGGGAAACACGGTTGGCATATACGGTAAGCGATCCATAGAATCCTAACAATTACCCTTTTTACATCGTCGATCAAGACCTGGGAAATTGTATTCTATCCTTCGACAATACTGAAGATAATTGTACAAAAGAAAGTGACATCGATGAAATTAAAACCGAAAAAACAGCTAAAAATGTGTACAACACTGGAATTTGGAAAATGTTCTTTGATGGTGCTTCGTCGTGTGAAGGGGCAGGTGCGGGAGTTCTTTTCGTAGCACCTTAAAATGAATTCATTGTTCCCTTATCTTACAGGCTACAGTGGGACATAGACTGCACAAACAACATTTGCAAATATGAATCTCTAGTCCTGGGTCTGGAAGCTGCCAAGTAGCTGAACATAAGGAACTTAGAGGTCTATGGAGATGCTAAACTGATTGTGAAGCAGGTAAATCGACACTACCAGGCCAAGAACCCAATACTGAGGTCCTACAAAAATTGCGCCTGGGATCTAATGAAAAATTTATTTTCATCGGTAAAGGTTCATTTCATCCCACGAGCCGAAAACCAGCAGGTCGATTCACTGGCCAAAGTAGCTTCGACTTTCACACCCCCTACCGCTTTCAAATTAAAATACCACATAGAGGTAAGGCACATATCATCCATACCAAACAACATACAACACTGGCAGGTTTTCGAAGATGACGTACAGATCGGAAAGTTCTTGAAAATGGTGGGTGATTTCTCCGAAACCCACATTGACCAGGAAAACCAAAACGATCATACCTAGATTATGAAGGAAGGGGAGGAGTCTCAAGAGTTCTGAGAAAAAATTGCAAATCATCGCCTGCTAGTGTTAAAAAGTAATCATATCCCTAAGGGCCTAATACCTCTGGAAAGGTTGTTTGATCAAAACAACATGCCTTTGAATTCCACCTTACAACCCCAACCAGAGGAGGTCGAAGACTGTGACGTAGGCACCACCAAAAAGCCTAGGATAGTGAAGTTATCAAAGTACCTTCCTCCTGAGATAAAAAGCAAGTATAAGGACTTACTCGGGCAGTATACAGATGTCTTTGCATGGTCTTATGATGATCTCAGAACCTATGACACCTCTATGATCGAGCACAAGATACCTTTGAAACCTGGTGTTAAAGCTTTCAGATAGAAGCTCAGACAAATCAACCCCTTTTTACTGCCTGTGGTTGAAAGAGAAGTGAAAAAGTTGTTAGACGCAAAAATGATTGTACCTCTCAGGTACTCTAACTGGGTGGCGAACTTAGTCTTGATTAGGAAGAAAAGCGGGGAGATCAGACTGTGCATTGATTTTAAAATCTAAACAAGTCCTCTCTCAAAGATAACTATCCTCTGCCCAAAATGGATCACGTTTTGGAAAAAGAAGTCAGGGAAAATTGGATGTCAATGATCGATGGGTTTTTTGGTTACAATCAAATTTCTCTCAACAAGCATGATAAAGAAAAAACAACTTCAACCACCACTTGGGGCACATTCATGTATGAAAAAATGCCTTTTGGTTTGATGAACGTAGGTGCTACCTTCCAGTGAACTATGGATATCACCTTCATCGGTGAAAGAGATAAATTCATGGTTATCTACCTCAACGACCTGACTGTCTTCTCTAAATCCGATGAAGACCATTTGTTACACCTAGAGAAAACGTTTGAAAAATTCCAAAAATTTGGTTTGTCTTTAAACCCCAAGAAGTCTCACTTTGCGATGCAAGAAGGTAAACTCTTGGGCCACATTGTGTCTCAGGACGGAATTTAAATTGACCCTAAAAGGGTAGAATCTATAGACACCATAAATATTCGTAGAAATATAAAGGAAATTCCGTCATTTTTAGGAAAAATAAACTTTTTGAGAAGATTTATCCCAAACTTTGCTGAAATCGTGAAATTGATCATAGGTATGCTAAAGAAGAACAACAAAGTGAAATGGACGGCAGAGGCTAAAACGTTGTTTTCATGCATCAAGAAAGTTATCAGGGAAGCACCCGTACTGGCAAGCCCTGATTACCTAAAGGATTTCCTGATTTTCTCGTTCGCCTTCGAACACATAGTGGCAGCAGTACTTCTCCATAAGAATGAAGAGGGTTTCGAGAAACCAATAGCCTTTTTTAGTAAAAGTCTCAGAGATGCTGAAATGAGATACGATATAATAGAGAAACAAGCGTATGCTATGGTTAAGGCTTTGAAGGCTTTTAGAACTTACGTGCTTCACTCCAAGGTAATTGCATACATTCCCACCAGTTCCGTGAAGGATATATTGGTTCAGCCTGAGAGTGATGGAAAAAGGGGTCGGTGGCTCACTAAAATTCAAGAGTTCGACCTAGAGTTAAAATCGACGAAACTAGTAAAAGGACAAGGTCTGGCTAAACTCTTTGTGCAATCAAATTTTAGAGCACTCGGAATAAATAACCTACAAGGATACGAAGGACATGGGGACGTAAAGGAGCCCATCGACCAAATAGCTATCTCTAGAATCGAAGAGAAGTTTGCCTTATCAGATTGGTATAAAGATATAGTGTCCTACCTACTGACCCTGAAATTCCCTAGCAATCTGCCTCCAGCTAAAGCTAGGACACTGAAGCTGCATGCAGTGAAGTACTGTATATCTGAAAGTCAACTGTACTGGAAGGACCCCTTAGGCTTCCTACTGGTTTGTTTCATAAAATCAGAAACATAGGGGGTCATAAACGAATTCCACGAAGGAGTGTGCGGTGGGCATCATGCCTGGAGGGCAACAACTTACAAAAGCCTAAGGGCAGGATATTATTGGCCTAAACTTTTCTCATATGTCAACGTCAAAGTCAAAGCCTGTAACCCTTTCTAGCTGTTTGTAGGAAAACAAAATCTCCCAGCGCTACCTCTGGTTCCTGTCAAAACCAAAGCCCCTTTTCAACAATGGGGGTTAGATTTTATAGGAGAAATCAACCCACATTCCAGCGCTCAACACAAATGGATCCTCACCGCCATATATTATTTCACCAAATGGGTGGAGGCTATTCTGACTAGGAAGGTGACCAAATTGGTGGTGATAGATTTCCCGGAAGAGAGCATACTGTCCAGATTTGGCTGCCCCCGAAAGATAGTAACGGATAATGCCCAGGCATTCAAGTCTATGGCAATGATCCAATTTTGTCAAAAATATAACATCGTATTGGGCCACTCCACAACATATTACCCTCAAGGTAATGGGTTAGCTGAATCATCAAATAAAAGTTTAATTACCATAATTAAGAAGGTGCTGAGCGAAAACAAAATATCTTGGCATGTACACTTAAGGTACGCTTTGTGGGAAAATTAGATAGGTGTGAAGAAATCCATTGGTACTTCCCCTTTCCAAATGGTATACAGAACTGATGTGGTATTACCTATAAATCTGGCCTTCCCTGTAATGAAGCTCTAGCAAGATGAGAAAGAAGATCCAAACCACGTCACAAGAAGAATAAATTAGCTGATTGAGGTCCAACAATGCAGGACCGAGGTGGACGCAAGGATGCAGAAATACCAGGACAACATGAAAGCACTGTTCGATCATAAATCCAAAAATAGGGATTTCCTCCCCGACGATTTGGTTTTTAAATGGGATGCTAGGAGGGAAGATTCGACAAAACATGGTAAATTCAATCATATCTGGTATGGACTGTTCAAAGTCTCAGCTTCTGAAGGGAAGAATTCATTTATGTTAGAGAACTTGGACGATAAAACTCTTAGTTCCCCTATCAACGAGCATCATTTAAAGCACTATATGCAATAAATGAGTTTCAAATCTCCATTGTATATACCGGTTTGTGTTTTCCTTTTTCCTTTTTATAAACTTTTTGGTAAGTTCACTTTCATCACACATAAAATAGGCTGTTGATTTCCGAGAAGTAGAGACATAGATTTTGACACCCAGAATCCCATAAATCCTGAAGACCTGATACTCTTAGTGTTGTTTCATACAAGCCTCTAAATTATAGTCCAGAGTGCGAAAGGATAAAGGGATGGTCAGGCATCAAGAAATTGACCCACCCGAAATAGGTGACAAATATTTTTCTTTTAGAGGAGAACGAAGTGGTAAGGCCAATGTTTGAATTGCCTAAGTATCTGGTTTTCAAACGAACACCTCTTAAAACATAGGAGTGGTCTCACAAGTACGTTGTATTCACTTGATTCAGGATTGCATGATAACATTTGGGTTTTTAAGGTCCATAGCCTTCTCTCTTTCCCTTTTTTCATCCTTGGTCCTCTCTCCTTAAGCTCTGACACCTGCCCATACCTTCCACAGAGGAAAAGAGGTTCCACTTCAATTTGGGAAACTGGTGAATGTCTCAGGAAGCGAGCTAGTCTTCACAGCTCCTTGGTCCCCTGCTGAACAAGGCCATGCATAGGTGGATGCTAACTCTTGTAGGTATTTTAACAAGTTTCAAATGGTTAAGTCTTGCTCAAAAGAAGACCCCTGAAAATGAATTCTCCCATATTTTCCTGCAGACTAGGGCGTCATGAAGGTTAAGAGAAAGTTGGTCCAGAGCACTCAAGCAAGTTGACAAGCCTCTATAACGAATATACACAAATATCACCCCTGGTTTTTTTTCCGCCAATTGATTGCCGCCACTCCACTTTTCAAAAGTAAAGTATAAGACAGATGGTGAAAGGAAATTCATAATTGATTGCCCCTATCTAGTCCAAAGAGATGATGAAAGGAAATTCATAAAAATGATTGCCCTCATCTCAACATTTAAATGCAAGATTATAGTTTGGAGTGGTGAAAGGAAATTCAATAAAGCGAACCAAATAACTTCACCGGGGTACTGAACAGGCTCGCTGGCAGTGAAGAAATATCTAAGATATTCTGTAAGGTGGCCATACTTCAATTATACTACACTCTGGTAATCAAAATTTTTGAAATTGGATCCACGGCTCGAGTTCATGCAGGTCTCCCCGATTAAAAACATGAAATTTCTTTTTTTTGACGCAAGCTAAAACCTACCATATCTGTTAATTTTCCTAAGATTGATTGGACCATCTTAAGCAGCTCCGAATTCAATCTTGAGGAATTGAAAGTTACCAAAGGGACTACTATCAAGTTGAGGAAATGTGTCGAGTTTTGGAAAGTTTCAGAATTAAAGTCGAAACCTCAATTTTTCCTCTGCACCCCCTTTCCAAACGAATTTTCACCAAAGCCAACTGATGACTCCATGTACCCCTTCTCAGGCACTTGGTTTGTTGTCCTTCTCATCTCACAGGGAGACGAGATCCCTAGTTGGAGACTATGTTGGAGCTGCCTTTCTATTAATACATTAAATGTTATTCTTAATCCCCAAAAGGTTGGTTTTCAAATCACGTCTAATCTGTTACCTCGCACCATCGCATTTTTGGGTTTTTAAGGTTTAGTGGCTAGGAGAGAAAACACCCCATGTGACGAGTGCCGAAAAGGGGATTAGCAATTAAATACACCAATTTGAAAGAAATAAAATAGATTAATTAGCGCCTTAAACAATCTTTAACGCACACGGTTTACGGATGAAATCTTGAATGATCCTACGATTTCCAATGTTACGACTCGTCAAGCATTTATGGCATTTATTTGAATTGTAGTGAGGTGATAGATAGTAGGATCTCGTTTTTACTTATAAATCTTTTATTAAGTGATTGGACCATTCTGTTGGCAAGGACACCAAGGGTTTAAATGACCAAGATAGAGAGTTTTTCCTTCATTATTTCAATTTTCATTTCTATTTGCGCGCAAAGCCATTTTACCAGGATAGCTGTTGTTTGTGATTTTCAATTTTTTCGACAGGTGGTCCAGTTGAAGGTTTCTCTATCATGTCTCCAAGAAAAATGCCCAAGTCAGCTACCGAGAGTTCATGTCAGGGTTCAGACGTTGTTTCCGATACCTCACCCCGAATTATTAATTCTGTCAAGACATGGTCATACGTTTCCAACATTCTGCAATCCGAGTCAGTAAACTGTTCGGATGATTCTAGCGACAATGAGAAGGATGACTTATCAACCAAATAAAAAATGGTCACTCAAGAAGAGATGCACAAAATAGCGGCGAGGCCCCAACTTCTTCCCTATTGTGATATGATCAGGTGGGCACTGGACCATGTGGACATCCCGACCAGGATGATTATCAACGAACAAAAGGTGACGATTGGTACTTTTAGGCTATAACATTTGCGGGCAATGTATAAATTTTCACCCACACCGAATCTTACTCACAATGCCGATTTTCTAGAAGGTTTCAAGAAGAAGGAGTGCGAGCAGTATGCAAAAATTTTATCTGATCTGATCAAAGATTAGGTCTCACACCCCATGAAATTCAGGGCTGATACTAATGGGATCTATTCAATATCTTCCTTGGAGCCACAATTCAAGTACATATCAATGATGACTTGCAGGTTGTATTGGAAGGAAGACACTACCCATTTTTTCCTCCCATGGGTGCCGCTCATTCATACAGTCGCTGAGGGTTTCTCCTTCGACTGGGCCAAACTGTTGTCTGATAGTCTGAACAGTCGAATTATCGAATATCAAGCACAGAGGGCAAGTAAGAAAGTAGCTTTGTTATTTATGTCCGCCTACATCATGGATGCCATATGCTTCATGACATCCTTCCCACTAATGAACTGGAGCTGGGCTCCATCTAATATAGAGCCTATTCATGTCTACAACTTGAATCTTTGGGAGGATAAAGCCAAATAATACATCTACGAGATATTCAACTACGTAATGGTGCCATTGCATGTCGCCATCTTCGACCAACTGCCGCCCAGGATTTCAGATAGCGTCACAACCAATCTGAGTAACGTGGCAGATTGGTATATAGAGGCAAAGTTTTCATACATCAAGGTTTTCGGCACCTCTGTTCCTCCATATGCTCTACCTCTTTTCTTGCCAGATAAGTTATTGTGTTGCGATATTGCCAGGCAGACTGTGCTCGACGGAATAAGCAAAGAGCTCAAAGGAGTATCAAAAAAGGTATGGTCGTCCTTCTAGATTCATATTGGTGCATATTCCTTGTTAGATTTTGGCCATGCCAAAGCCAAGGCTATGGTTTTAGAAGAAATGAAGCTGGTGGATATTGAGTTCAAAAAGCACGACCCTAGTAAGGTTGTGAGCAATCACCTGGCGAGTTGTGGCCTGAAGAGATATGAACACGAGGATTCTCCTCATGATGAAATATTTCGGCATGCGAGGTCCTAATCTGAAGTCCTAAGTCAGATTCAAGCCCTGCCACCCAGAGATATGGTCGATTTCTTGAAATTACAGGAGCACCGGCAGAGTTTCCTCCCCCAGATTTTACAAGGTGAAGCCCCAAAGCTTCCAGTTACACAGAAGATAGAAGACAAAGGTGCAAATTACTTGAGTCCTAATAGGGAGAAGAACCAAGGGAAAACATGGGAGGTTGGAACCTCAGAGCAAGGAGCCGAAGTCCCCTACAAACAGGAAGGAAACCCCGAAAAGGGTATGCCAAGAAAGTAGGTCCAAGGTCAAGAAGAGATACCCTTGCAAGGATCGGGTGAATCACTATCGCTCATGTCAAACAAGTCGGTCACAAATGTTACCCTGAAACAAGCATCCAAGGAATTCGATAGTCTGATTGCTATTATCACACCCTTACATTTCACAAAGGGGAATCCTAATGTAGGGTGGATTTTTGATGAAGAACTGACACCCATTTCTATAGAGGAGCTGCCTCCTAACGAATTTTTCTTTGATAAAAAAAGGAAGGCCGTGGTGAGGCAAGAATTATATCAAAGAGAGGGTGTAGTGGCTAAAAAATTCAAAATCATGATAGATGGGAAGGCCATGAAAGAGGAAGAATTTGTAGACAAGATAGCAGGAACACTAGGGGCTTATGCTACAGCCAATCAGTACTCAATTGGAACTTTGAAGGCCTGGTTGAAATGAAAGAACCTCTTGATCATTAAATTGGAAGCTAAAGTGGCTACTACTGAAGAAAATGCCAAGGATGAGGTGAGAAAAATCCTTGAGCAAGCCCGAATAGCTTATTTGTAGGGGATCGAGAAACTTAGATCCAACCTTGAGCAGGTGCGCCAGTCGACTCAAATTAGCCAAATGTAGGTAAGCCAGTAAGAGAAACAAATTATAGAATTACAATCGAAGTTGGATGTTGCTGAGAATCAAGTTTTAGACATAAAAATGTTCATATCCCAAGCTGCCAAAATCTGACAGAAGGGCTCAACAAGACTTTCTTGTAAAAGTAGGAACCATTCAGAACCACTTTCAGACGATAGATCAATGGATATAAAGTATTTCTTTGAGGGAAAAAAAAGTCAGGGCAGCTCAGGTTGCTTTCCAAGACACTGGTATAGCTACGACGAAGATAGAGATGGTCGACAGCTCCAAATTATCCATCGCAGAACAACCTAGAGGGAATATCTTGCTGAAGGTTTGGGAGCATAATATATCAGAAAGCAGGGGGAGAGCTAATGAATTGATGAATTCTTGTGAGGAAACGTTCACCTTTATAAGTAAAAGTTTGCTAGACCTTGATAAGGAACGCAGTGCTAGGACGCTGGGCAAAATCAATATAGCTAAAAACCTATTGGACATCAAAGAAAACGTGGAGAAAAAGTAAGTGGAGATATCCCAGATAAGACTGGTTGATATGGTCCAAGTGGACAAATGGCTAGTACAGCCAAGTTTACAATTATGCTCTATCATCACGGAAGGCCAGTAAGTAGGGAAAAGGTTGCCATAGTTGGCGAAGTTTTGTTACACCTTTTGAGGCAAGCAACCAAGTAGAGCCTTCCAGGTTGATAGCCCAGTTGGTGGAGAGGTGTGTCATTTGCATCAAGCAGGTGAAGGGGCAGGTTTCTAGTGCTAAATAATGATAGATGTCAACCCATTCTATTTCTAGAGTCGATAGGGAAGAGAAAGGAAGGTGCTCCACCCTTATGAGGGAAGACAAAGATGAGGATATGAAACACTCCAATTTTCCATTTGTAACTGACAGGTTTCCAGAATGATCAGAATTCTAGATGTTCATAAGGTTGTTTAAATAACGTGGAGATTGTAATAGAACAGGCTTTTTGCTAGTGATAGATTGTAATAGAGAAAGTTCTTTTTAGCCAGGATTAATACAAATTGAATTGAAGACTTGTTGATGGGCGAAATTGACCGCTCGTCAACTGGAGGAGTGAATCTGGTCCGGGGTTGTCTACTTAACCCAATCCATTTGGATTAATCCACTCCGATGGGTTTAGCAGCTCCATTGGCCGATCTAAGTCCTATGAAATTGAAAAACAAAACTAAAGAAACTAATTTAATGAAAAACACTTGCTGAAAACTATATACAAATCTAAAATATATTTACAGTTTACTAACTAATATTTATAAAATAGTTCTACTTATTGTATGTACAATATGATTATATCTCTAATATATGTATAACATTTACAGAATGCAAATTTTAATCTAAATCTGCGAAACTCAAATATGGATTGATTTATGACAGCAAAACTATCATTCAGTCTTTTGATTTTTTTATAACTTTTATAAAAAGAAACGAAATAGCTATCTGTCTAATTGGAAAACAGAGATAACAAACAATACAATGTATTTAGACTACAAGAAATTCCTATATTAATTAAACTAATGAAATAAAACGAGGGAACTAACCTGCAATCACATCTCCTATTTGTCCTGCATACAGTATCCAATTTCGCTGTTTGATGAGGTAAACCGCCTCAAATCTTACAAACGCTTCTCGTAAACGTGAAGCAAAAGTGATTGAATGCTAATGACAGAACATATAAGAGAAGTATTGACAACAATTTTATGATTTTACAAATGGTCACATTGAGATAAATCTGGCTGTAAAAATTTGTATATAACTGCTCATTGAATAAAGAAGATTAATCTTCTAATAATAAAATTTGAACAGAGTAATTGTTGTATATAATATAAGGGACATAAAACACGAACATCATATAAATTTCATCACACCAATCTACAATAAACCATGATATCTAAAGTAGTCACAATTTAATTACAAATCGAAATGACCATAACTTGAATAAAAATACGATATATCGAAGCTAAAGCTATGCAAATATCAATTTCCATTCAAGTCTGTAAATCATAAATCCATATTTTTTTCTCCCAGGCAATGATGTCCTTTAGTTTACAAAACAATACATTTATATAGGTTACAGGATCAAAACGTTTCCTATAGAAATCATCTGATTTGTTCCAAAAAAAGTGGGGGATGCAACCTCCCAGATTCTACTTGTTATCAAAACTAATAGCCTACTCTAAGACAACATAAAGAAATAGCATGCTGAGAGATGCCACCAGTGGTTCAAATCTTCTTTAGAAATCATAGGTACCTGAAAACACATAAGAATAAAAGATTTCATATGCATTTTCAGTTATTAAAGCAAGTAATTCGAATTTTAGTAACTAGCTACAAAATCTCACGATTTTGTAGCTAGTTATAATTATAACTAGAATCGTATTTAATTGAATCAATCAAAACAAACTAGATGTAATCTGTGCAAACAAATCATGTATTCTAATTAAAAAAAAAACAAAATCATCCTAAACTTATTTTTAAACATCATACCTCAGATTAGGGGATTTGACTTAATCAAGCAATCTTTGAATTCACAATGGCAGTCGCTGCTTCCACGTTCTTAAAAACAACAGACCCTGTGGTTTTTTGTCGTTTATCTTTGGTTTGAGCTACAGTTTGAAGTCTGCCATTCTCTTTCGCTAGCAAATTCACTTGGTCTTCCAAGGATTTTAGCTGAGACTGAAGTAAAGGCATGTCTCTGTAATACCTATCGATCCATGATTGACATTCGTTACATTGCGGCTGAATAGACTGTGTGTTAGCAGTGATAGGTGGGGAATTTTCCATTTGACCCGTAGGTTCACTATTGAGTTTGATTCCAGGGAAATTGGGATTGTATTTAAGACACGGTGGAAGGTTTGTAACTTAATCATAGGGTTTACCAGAGCAAAGTCCATACGAATATGGATATTCTTCATTTAAAAATCTTTCAATTTTCGAATCGGAATATTCGCTTAACACAATTGCGTTTTGGTCTGCGCAGGGATTAGGTTTATTTCGGGCACATTGTGAAACCCAACGAGCGACTCTTTTACTCTTATAATTGATATCAATATTGCCTTTACACTTTTTCTTTGCGAACTTTTTAACAGACTTAACACCACCTTTGGGATACGAATCTGGTAGAGTGTCAGGCTGGGTAGTGTAAGGATAGGTCGAGGGTTCCACATCAGGGATAGGATCACAGTGCAAGAGTGAAGGCGGATAGATGGAAGGCTCGACGAGGGTTTCTGTGACAACATACTTGTCAACTTGTCCTATTTCACTGCTAACAAAACCATTTCTTAACAGGAAGGCATCCCAACAATCGTCATTTAATTTCAACTGATGTACAATAATAATCTTGATCAAACAATGGTGGAATAGGCTAGAATCATATTTCTGCCTTTTAAAATGCTTTGCCATTTTTTATAAACTTTGAAGGAGAAAATAGGGCATGTTTAGGGGAAAATCGATAAAACTCATGAGCAACCACAAGTTATATAAGAAAACCAAACCATATCTCCCCTCACAGGTAACAAACTATTTGACAATAGCTAACTGATCGTGCCATCTAGGTTTTAGAGCTGAAATGGGCATACCTCGGTCGCAACTGGTAATCCTCCTTGAGGTGAACAACAATGACCAAGGAACCTCTTCAACCTTTGAGTTTTTAAGCCACTTTTGTCCCATCGCTAGAAGACCGGTGGCTTGGCTAATAAAATATTCATTTAATTCAAGCTGGACATCTCCTATTTTAGCTCTACAACCATCGAACATTAGCACGAATTCTTGAGCGACTGTTAAATTAAAACCCTCAAATTTTTCAACAAAGACACACCAGCCATTCCTCTCTAAGTCTTCTCGGGCATTATCGAACGATAACAATGTCTAGACACCATTGGGCTCAATTCTCACCACAGGAGCCATGGCTAACAGCACAGAATCAATAGGTGATTCGGCGATAGGGTTTGACAGAATAAGCACAGATCCATTGCCCTGAGCTTCCCCAACACAATGCAAAGACAACTCGAAATGGTAGGCGGGAGTTTTAATTGCTATGCGTGTGAGAAAAGTCATGTAGATCGAGGCCATGCAAAAACATAATACCACGTTGTACTTGGATGGACACCTCGACATAATGGTACACACAAAGATCATAACAGTTGAAATCAATCGTATGCATATCCACGATTTGATCACAAAATCAATATGTCAAATAAACAATTGAATCAAAGATTTTATACATCAAACCCCATTAACATTAGTCGAATGCTAAATGGGTGGTGGTTTAATACACATGTAACCAAGGTGTGTTCAAGACCAAGGGGTTATAACCATGAAAACAACCATGCTCATAAAAAAAATAAGACAAATAGACGATAAATCATATGAACATTAACCCTTTGATGAAATCAAACATGAATTCCAGCTGTGAGTTTTCATGCTCACCTTCATGAAAACAAAACCGAAAAGTAGGCACGTAGAAAGCAACGAGTAACAAGCATTGTTTAATGAAAAATATTGTGACGAGTGATGAGAATTTAAAAACCCTGTGTAGGCAGCTTGTAAAGATAGAGATTAATATGGCTGCCAACAAGACTCCATATTTCATCAAGATTGAGTTATGTGTTTTTCCTCTGTATTTCATGCTTCATGTCATTTTTTACATATATGTCTTTGATGAATGTTTTAGCTGCAATTTAGTATAACTTCTACTGTGGTGATCAGGTTCTAGGTATCTAGTTATTTACAGTTTTTCCTCTGTATCGGCTACTAGCAGGTACACGACCTGTGAATTACTTAGATATCTATATTATATGCTTTCATCAAGGTATTCCTGTCCTTTATTCTTCTGCTACAGCGTGGGATTCCTTTGAAATTGATGCCCCACATTGTTTACATCTCTATGTTTTCACACTCGTTTCAAGATTTTAAACTCAGTTACAGAAAACAACCTTCGATTTTGTTAAACCCTTCGATTGGCTTCACTGAATTTTCCCCGTATAATCTAAATTTGAGATACGCACTTTAAAACACCAACCTTCTTTTAAAGCTCTGTTCTCCCCATGACTGTACCCGTTGTAATACAACCCAACATTGAACCCAGTCTATCGGACCAAACCAACATCGCTTTGAATCTTTTTGATACCATACTTAAGACCGCCAACACCCGGACAGAGCTCGAACGTTCTTGGGCCACTATCGAGTGGGATATTAGCATTCAAGAATATTTGGAAGATAGACAGAGACAACTCAGAGATCGGCCATAGCTTCATCCCCCGAAGTTGTTTCTTCCCCTTCCTTTTCTTTCACTCATTTTAGATGCTTAGACTCTACACTTTATAGTCTTAAGTGTAGACACAGGAACAACAATTCTCATAAAGGACAATACATATACATTGTTCATCAATCATCAATCAATGACATCAATCAATCACTTGACATCAATCAATAAAACCATTGGCATCGATGACAACATGATCCAACAATATCAATGTTAGCATTATCATCAAATAGTTTCAGAGTAAATAAAAATGAACAAATGATAAATCATACACATACACAATACACCAATGTTTTTACGTGGAAACTCAAAGCGAGAGAAAACCACATAATGTTTTTTCTTATATGTATTTAAAAATTACATTCATTGGAAGCACCAACTTCCTTTGTTTTTCAGCTGCAACTGGAATGAGGCTCTAATCCCCTAGTTTCTCAGGCTACAACCTGAAGGAAGCTCCAACTCCCCAATTCTCTGGCTACAACCAGAAGGAGGCTACAACCTCCTATGTTCTCCGACTACAACCGAAAGGTGACTACAACCACCTGTCCTTGCCACATGAAACCACCCTGAAATATAAGTAGAATGATGGAACCATTATCACACTATCACTATGAGATATACTGTTGTAAACCTGTACCAATCAACCTGCACCAAAAAACCTGTAACAACCTATACCAAACAACCTGTAATCAAATTGTACCATAAACAAGTGCATCAATCATGCACCAACCTGTACCTAAAACTGTACCATCAACGAGTGCATCAAACATGAACCAAACATGTACCAATCATGTATAAAATAGACATAAACTATGACTCATCAAGATGTACCAACATCTATACACCTCATGCATGTGCCAACTCATCAACTACTTGTCTCAACCATGTACCCAACATGTACCTCAACCAAAATCCCTCATCAATTTGATCATCCAAATATGATTTGTAACTCTGTAATATACCCAGTGTATATGATCACATACCTGCAAACCTTCCTTAACTTTAACAACAAGAGACTAGCATTTTCATCAAACTTTACTTTAGTCTCACATGACTAATTTTGGATTAGTCAACAACCCTAGCTTGAAATAATCATAACAATGTACCTGTAATGAATAAATATCTTAAAATAGTACAGACTGATCTTCAGTTTCTTTTATGCAATTCCTCCAGGTTTCACTACTTGGAACGTCTCAGAAAATGAGTTATAGCAAAAATGGCACACCTTATTGAATTCTGGCTTATTCTAGAGAGTGAACTTGTAGAGCATGCCCCACACAAAATATCTTTTGTGTGGATCTGAATATGGTACATAGAATACTACAGACTGTAATCTAACCAATACATTTGGTATTACTGAATTTGGATATGTTATGAAGAAGTTATGACGTTTTTACACAAAACACCTATTTTAGACTAGTTTTAGGACTAGCCACAAACAATATTTTCCATGGAGTGTAACTCCAAAAGTAAAACGACCCACAATATGAAATTTTTATCACAGATACTTGGATATGTTTCCTCAATGACCTCCAAATTTCACGATCTAAATCATTCTAGAAAAAACATTATTTCAAAACTGGTGAGATGACCTGTAAATAACATACCTTAGAAAACATCATCAAAAGAATTTATCCTCCCTTGAATTTTGGCCTTATTTACTTCACCTTCCCTCTGAAATTGCCTTAGATATCCTTTGGTTACCTTAGTCACTTGTACATATTCAATATGCTCAAGTGTATTTGAATGAGAGACCCTTTCCTCTTATTTATACTTTCATGTAGCTTCCTCAAGGGGTTACCTTATAGTCATCTTAACCCACTTTCCTTATTTTAGGGATAACCCACTTCTAACCACTTGTCCACTTAATGTAACCACTTCCAGAATTATTAATTTCTTCATTAACTTTATTATTTAAATTATTTACCTTCTAATAATCTTAACACACTTTCCCTATTTTAGGGCTAACCCACTTCTAACCACTTGTCCACTTAACTTAACCACCTTCCACAATTTGTGAGTTCTCCATTAACATTATTATTTAAATAATTTATTTTGCATCCACTTTGAATTATAGTACACTCATCACTTCACTTTGTTATTTAAATAATTTCTTCTTTGCAACCAATTTGACTACTTTAAGCTTTGGGGGCTTTTAGATTATTCATGAGGGTTCTCCAACTTCACATGGCCATAACTCTCTAACCGTGAGGAGTTATGTGACGTTCCACATACCCCCAAAAATGGCATGACATGTACTATCCATATAGAATAGTCTTGTATAGTAATATATAAAAACTCGTACCATTATCCATCGAACAATATTGGTTCCATTAACCAAACCTTTGTGCTACTGAAATTTTCTACCATACTTTCTTCAAGGGTTGACATCAATAACAACCAATCCAATTAATCAACAATCTCCCCTTTGGCATTGATGGAAATACTCTGATGTAATACTGAATTCATATCACTAATGTTCCCCTTGTGACCATCATTCTCATTAGAACCATGCCTTTGTGCTCTTTCTCCAAGCATTTACCTTTGCATCTGATAAATCTCTCCCTATTTGTCATCAATGGAAAAGGTGTCTTTCCATGCTGGGTTGTTCTCCCTGACTGAACTCTTCATGAAACTGATCTCCCAACCTAAATTTTCCTCTTTATAGTGCTTCCTCGTGTAAATCTAATACATATAAGATAAGCATTCAAAAGAATTCATTTTAGAGTAGAAATTACTCTAAGTCTCTGGCGAAGATACTCAAAGGCTTCCCTTGGAAGAAGTTTTTTAAAGATTCCTGCCACTTGTTATTTTGTGCCCACATATTCATCTCTGATGTTCTTCTCTATAACCTGTTCTCGTAGAAAGTGATACTTTATTGGAATGTGCTTCGTCTTGGAGTGCATCATCGGGTTCTTTAAGATACTGATGGAGTTTGTATTATCACAGTAGATTGGAATGGACTCATCATACTCAACTTGTATATTTGTCAAAGTTTGTTTGATCCATAGAACTTGAGTACAACATCATGTTGCTGCAATATACTCTACTTCGACTGTAGATAAAGATATTGATGATTGTTTCTTTCTTAGCTAAGATACTAAACACTCACCCAAGTAGAGCGATGCTCCTCTAGTGCTTCGTTGTTCATTAATGCAACCTACCCAATCTGCATCCATGTAGGCAATAAGTGATGGATGTTTTCCTTTTGGATACCATAATCCAAACTCTTATGTTCCTTTGATATATCTAAAAATCCTCTTTACTGCTAATACATGTGATTTCTTTGGTATTGCTTGAAATCATGCCACCTGTCCAACTGCCTCCAGTACATCTGGTTTGGATGTTGTCACATATAGTAAGCTACCAATCATTGACCTGTATTGCCTCTAGTCTGTAGAATTTGAATCATCATCTTTGCTCAACTTGCGACTGGTTTGCATAGGAGTGGTAACTGGTTTGCAATATTCCATTATGAACCTCTTTAACATTTCTCTGATATACTTAGTTTGAGAAATAAAAATTCCTTGGTTTCTTTGATGTATCTGAAGACCCAGAAAGAAGGATAGTTATTCGAGTAATGACATTTCAAATTCATTCTGCATATCCTTTGCAAATTTATGGCTTATCCTATCATGATTACTTCCAAAAATAATATCATCAATATAAACTTCAATTAATAAAATACTATCTTGAGTTACCTTGATGTAGAGGTTGTTGTCTGCACTTCATTTTCTGAACCTTTCCTGTTGTAGATATTTATTCAGTCTAGAGTACCATGTTCTAGGAGCTTATTTTAGACCATACAAGGCCTTCTTCAATTTACACACATAATCTGCGTTCTCTGACAACTGAAATCCTTCTAGTTGTTCAATGTAGACTTCTTCAAGTTCCCCATTCAGAAAAGATGATTTCATGTCCATTTGATACAATTTAATATTCTTGGAGCATGCATAACGTAAAAGAAATCGGATTTCTTCCATTCTGGAAACTGTGGAAAATGTCTCTTCAAAGTCGATTCCTTCAACTTGTGGGTATCATTTACATACCAATCTAGCTTTGTTCCTTGTAACCTGTCCATCTTCATTCAATTTATTTATGAAAACCCACTTTGTGCCAATAACATTCTTATTCTTTGGTCTTGGAACCAATTCCCAAGTGGCATTCTTCTCTATTTGATCTAATTCTTCATCCATGGACTTATTCCATAATTCATCCTTGCTGACCTCTTCAAAACTGCTTGGTTCAATCGTAGATAAGAGTGTTAGGTGTGTTTGTTCTGGTGAACATATTCTTCTTCTAGTCTCAATTCCTACATCTTTTTTTTCGATAATCTGATATGAAGGATGATTCTTCTGTGCTCGTTTTCTAGGTGTCTTTGGAGGTACTTGTTGAACTTGATCTTCTAATTCAGTCTAATTCTCTTCATCTTGCCCTTCTACTTCTTCTTCATCTTCTGCTTCTTCTTCGTAAAGTTGTTCCATTGATTCATTTTCTTCTTCCTTTAATTCTCGTCTACCTGTTTTGTCAATTGTTACATTGATGCTTTCCACAACTTTGTTCAACCTCATATGGTAACACTTGTATGCTTTCCTTGTACTTGAGTAGCCAACAAGTACTAATTTGTCCACATGAGAGTCAAACTTTCCTATTTTTCCATCTTTTCTTTTGATGTAGCATTTGCTTCCAAATATTCTAAAGTGCTTCACATTTGTTGGTCTTCGTTTCCATAGCTTGTAGGGATTTTTGTCATTATTGTTTCTGAGTATTACTCTTTTTTGAATGTGAACTGTTGTATGCATTGCATGTGTCAAAAAAATGTCTATCAATTTTGAATCCATTAGCATTGTTCGAGCCATTTCATGTATTGTCATGTTCTTTCTTTCAACATCCATTCTATTGAGGTGTCCTAGCAACAAAGAATTTCCTTTTTATTCCATGTCTGCTGGAGTATTCCATAAATTCCTTTGAAGTGAACTCTCCTCCATTATGAAATATCAAACATTTGATTTTTGAATCCATTTCATTTTCAACCATTTCCTTGTAGACCTTTAAGTTTTCAAAATATTCTGACTTATTCTTGAGAAATAAAACTGCAGTCATTCTTGTATAATCATCAACTAATAACTTAAAGTATTTCTCACCTTTTAAACCATTTTTTGTAGTTGGTCCAACTAGATCAATATGTTCCAGTGGTCTTGTCGTTGAATATTCCTTTGATTTGAACCTATTCTTTGTTTGCTTTCCTTGTTGACAATGCTTGCATAAAGTGTTGGTTGGTTTCGTGATCTGTGGAATTTCTCTAACTGCTTCCTTTTTGCTGACTTTGACAGGTTTATCAAAGTTTATGTGACCCATTATTCTATGCCATAGGAAAAATTCATCTTCCTTTCCTAGACAACATTTTTCATTTCCAATTTCACTTAATACATATATGTTGCTTGAAGTTCTTGCAGTTGTTGCAATCAATTTTCCTGAACCTTATTTTCTTATCTTTCACTTCTATGAATCGAAATTAATTTTATGACCTTGTTCACACATTTGACTTACACTTAGAATATTATGTTTCATATCTTCTACTAGTAGAACATTTCCTTCCTTGGTATTCTTGTTTCCAATTCTAACTATTCATTTTCCAATGATTTTAGGTGAATCACCATTTCCGAAGGAGACTGATCCATATCTTTCCTTTCTTAATGTAGGAAACCTATCTTTATCACATGTCATGTGTTTTGAATAGCCATTGTCAACATACCAACCATGTTTCTTCTGCTTAGCTTGTAGAGCGAGTGTGCATTCTTCATTGCTATATTGATTATGTTTTCTTATCCATGTTCTCTTTCGAGGTTCTTGTCTGTGGTTCTCTAGGAGGGACTGCCATTCTACAATTTTTGGCCATGTGTCCAAAGTTGTTGCACTTGTAGCATTCCACTTCAGTGCTCAATGATTCAAACCGGTTGTAGCTTGTTCTATGTGTTTCAATAGGCCTTCTTGGATAACCGTTTTGTGTATGACTTTCAAAGTTGTTTATGTCCTCCTATTATCTCTACAATTTACAACTTTATGTCCAAAATTATTGCATGCATAACATAAACCAAAAAAGATAGTCTTATACTTGGGATTTGAACATATTCTAAAAGGAGTTACTTTTATGAATCCTTCTTCTTCTCGAGGCCTATTTTTTTATGTTGGTCGTTGATTCTGAAATCTGAATCTTCTCGATGGAGGAGTGCCCATGTAATCTTCCTTGTAGGTCTTCCTATCCTCTTTGATTTTTTCTGAATAACGTTTTGGATATGTTTCTTGTTCTGTTGTTTTGGATATTGATCCATTTTCTATCTGATTGTATCAATTCTGGACTTTTCATGATGAGGCTTTTGACTGCTTATAATGCCATCCAAAAATTTTGAGTTGTTCTGCATATTTTTCTTTTGAAGATCCTTTCTCAATGTGACAATATCTTCTTCTAAATTTCCAATGATCCTGTCTCTTTATTCTAGATGTTCTCTGAGTGCTTCTTCAATTGTTTTATCTTCTTCTATTCCAACCTTCAATTTCATGATCATTTGTTCTAGTTCTTGATTGACTTCTTTCTTGTCTAGTTCTTCTTGTAGCTTTTTTTTCTTATTTTCTCTTCTTATAACTTCTATGGCACTCAACAATTATTCTTAGTAGTCAACTTCTGCGTCTTCATATTCTTATTCGATGTCTTCTTTATCAGAGTCTTCTACTTCCATGAATATAAATCTTTATGTCTCACTGCCACTGAACTCATATTCATCTGATGAGGAGATGTCTTCTTTGGTGCATAATCTTTTCTTGAAAGCTTTCTATTTTGTTCTGTTTCATTTATATGTTTGTTTTTTATTTGAGTAATCTTCATCATTCCTCTAATTTTTCTTATGGGGACATATGTTAGAAAAATGACCAATACCATCACAATTAAGATAAATCAATGGAATCTTACCTTTATATCTGTCATTGGTTCCCTTATTCCATCTTCTGACAAAGTTGGCCACTTCTTCTTCATCGTCTTCTGAGAAGTCACTACTGCTGCTATGAACCTCTTGCTTTCCCTTTTTCTTTGACCTTTTGGATGCTTTGAAATCTTCTTCTTTTATATCTGGATTTTCTTGTTCAACTCTCATTTCATGTCCTGTGAAGATTCCATGTAGTTCATCCATGCTTATTGAGTCTATATCATCTCTTTCTTATAGTGATGATATCTTAGGATCAAATCTTATAGGAAGAGATCTTAGTACCTTTTGAACAATTACAAATTTTTCAAGTTCTTCTCCCAATCCTATGCTTGCATTCACTATTTCATTGACTCGTAAGAAGTAAGCTTCAATATTCTCATCTTCCTTCATCTTAAGTTGTTTGAATTTACCTCTCTAAGTTTGAATTTTTGTTTCTTTGACTTTTAAATCTCCTTCATAAATATTTTGAAATTTGTCTCAAATCTCTTTAGCGGATTTACAATGTACAAATTTGGTATATACCGATTCACCAAGACCATTCAGAAGTGCATTTGTGGCTTTGGAATTATTTTGACTGAGTTTCATTGTTTTTTCAATTGTTGGCGGAATTGTTGGTTCTTTGTATCCATCTAATACTGATTACCAAATTTCAAATCCATGTGCATGTATATATGTTTTCATCCTTCTGCTCCAGGATGCATACTTTTGTCCATCAAAATGTGGTATTCTATTTTTATACATGTTGTTGCTCTCCATGATCTACCTTTCAGTGGTTAAACTGATTTCTGAAGGAACCTTCTCTGATTCCAATTGTTGGATTACTGAGAGGGGGGGTGAATCAATAATAGAGAAATTTAATCATTTTAACCATAAAATTCAAGTGTTATATCAATGTAGCATTATCATCCAATATTTTTAGAGTAAATAAACAATGAACAAATGAGTAATCATACACATACACAATACACCAGTGTTTTTACGTGGACACCCAAAGTAGGAGAAAACCATAGAATGCTTTTTTGTATATGTCTTTAAGAAATACATTCATTGGAAGCACCAACTTCCTTTTTTTTCTCGTTGTAACTGGAAGGAGACTCCAACCCCCTAGTTTCTCAGGCTACAACCTGAGGGAATACCCAACTCCCCAATTCTATGGCTACAACAAGAAGGAGGCTACAACTCCCTATGCTCTCCAATTACAACCAGAAGGTGGCTACAAACACTTGTCCTTTCCCCATCCAACCACCCTGAAATATGAGTAGAATGATGGAACCATTGTCACACTATCACTGTGAGATATACTGTTGTAAACCTGTACCAATCAACCTGCACCAAACAACATGTAACAACCTATACCAAACAACATGTAATCAACCAGTACCATAAACAAGTGCATCAACCATGCACCAACTATACCTCAATCTGTACCATCAAAGAATGCATCAACCATGCACCAAATATGTACCAATCACGCATCAAATACACATAAACTATGACTCATCAAGATGTACCACCATCATCAGCTATACACCTTATGTATGTGCCAACTAATCAACTACTTGTCTCAACCATGTACCTCAACCAAAATACCTCATCAATTTAATCATACAAATATGATTTGTAACTCTGTAATAGACCTATTTTATATGATCATATACCTGCAAACCTTCCTTAACTTTAACAACAAGAGACTAGCACTTTCATCAAACTTTACTTTAGTCTCACATGACTAATTTTGGATTAGTCAACAACCCTAACTTGAAATAATCAAAACTATGTACCTGTCATAAATAAAGATATGAAAATAGTACAAAATGTTCTTTAGTGTCTTTTATGCAATTCCTCTAGGTTTCACTACTTGGAACCTCTCATAAAATGAGTTATAGCAAAAATGACATACCTTGTTGAATTTTGGCTTATTATAGAGAGCGAACTTGTAGAGCATACCCCACATGGAATATTTGTTGTATGGATCTTAAAATGGTACACAAAATACTATAGACTGTACTCTAACCAATACATTTGGTCTTACTAAATTTGGATCTTTTATGAAGAAGTTATGACATTTTTACTTGAAACACCTTTTTTAGACTAGTTTGAGGACTAGCCACAAACCCTATTTTCCACAGAGTGTAATGCCAAAAATAAAATGACCCACAAGATAAAAACATTATCACATCTACTTGGATATGTTTCCTCAATGGCCTCCATATTTCATGATATGAATCATTCTAGAAAAAACGTTATTGCAAAAATTGTGAGATGACTTGTAAATAACATACCTTAGAAAGCATCATCAAAATAATTTATCCTCCCTTGAATTTCATCCTTCTTTACATTACCTTCCCTCTGAAATTAGCCTTAGATATCCTTTGGTTACCTCAGTCACTTGTATATATTCAATATGCTCAAGTGTATTTGAATGAGAGACCCTTTCCTCTTATTTATACTTTCATATAGTTTCCTCAAGGGGTTACCTTATAATCATCTTAACCCACTTTCCTTATTTAAGGGCTAACCCACTTCTAACCACTTGTCCAATTAACTTAACCACTTTCCACAATTATTGATTTCTTCATTAACTTTGTTATTTAAATAATTTTACCTTCTAATCATCTTAACACACTTTCCTTATTTTAGGGCTAACCCACTTCTAACCACTTGTCCACTTAACTTAAACACTTTCCACAATTAGTAAGTTCTCCATTAACTTTATTATTTAAATAATTTCTTTTTCATCCACTTTGAATTATAGTACACTCATCACTTCACTTTATTACTTAAATAATTTCTTCTTTGCAACCACTTTGACTACTTTGGCCTTTTGGGGCTTCTATATGTCTCATGAGGGTTCTCCAATTTCACATGGCCATAAATCTCTAACCATGTATCGTTATGTGACATTCCACATACCATCGGAAATGGCATGACATGTACTATCCATATAGAATAGTCTTGTTTGCAAATATATCAAAAATCATAACATTATCCATCAAACAATCTTGGGTCCATTAACCAAACTTTTGTGTTACCGGAATTTGCTACCAGACTTTCTTCAAGGGTTGACATCAATAACAACCAACCCATTTAATAAACAATATCCCCTTTGGCATTTATGGAAACAATATGATGCAATACATAAGTCATATCACTCATGTGATCCCTGTGACCATCGCTCTCCCTGAAACCATGCCTGTGTGCTCTTTCTCCAAGCATTTACCTTTGCATCTGATAAATCTCTCCCCCTTTGTCATCAATGGAAAAGGTATCTTTCCATCCGGGGTTGTTGTCTCTGACTAAAATCTTCTTGAAACTGATCTCCCGACATGAAATGTCCTCTTTATGGTGCTTCCTCATCTATATCTAAGGCATATAAGATAATCATTCAAAAGGATTCATTTTGGAGTAGAAATTACTCCAATTATCTAGCGAAGATACTCAAAGGCTTCCCTTGGAAGTGATTTTGTAAAGATGTCTACCACTTGTTCTTTTGTGCCCAAATGTTCAAATTTGATGTTCTTCTCTGCAATCTGTTCTCGTAGAAAGTGATACTTTATTGGAATGTGCTTCGTTTTGGATTTCATCACTGGGTTCTTTGAGATACTGATGGTGCTTGTATTATCACAATAGATTGGAATGGGATCATCATACTCAACTTGTATATCTGTGAAAGTTGTTTACATCCATAGAACCTGAGTACAACATCATACTGCTGCAATATACTCTGCTTCAGTTGTAGATAAAGTATTGATGATTGTTTCTTGCTTATCCAATATACTAAAAACTCACCCAATTAGAACGTTGCTCCACTGGTGCTTCGTCGGTCATCAATGCAACGTGCCCAATTTGCATATGTGTAGGAAATCAGTGATAGATCCTTTCCTTCTGGATACCATAATCCAAACTCTTATATTCCTTTGAGATATCTCAAAATCCTCTTTACTACTAATACATGTGATTCATTTGGTGCTGCTTGAAATCATGCCACCTGTCCAACTTCCTGCATTACATATGGTCAGGATGTTGTCACATATAGTAAGATACCAATCATTGAATTGTATTTCCTCTGGTCTGTAGACTTTGAATCATCATATTTTTTCAACTTGCAACTGGTTTGCATAGGAGTGGTAACTGGTTTTCAATATTCCATTCCAAACCTCTTTAGCATTTCTTTGATATACTTGGTTTGAGAAATAAAAATTCCTTGGTTACTTTGACATATCTGAAGACCCAGAAAGAATGATAGTTCTTTGAGTAATGAAATTTCAAATTCATTTTGCATATACTTTGCAAATATCTGTCTTAGCCTGTCATCAATACTTCCAAAAATAATATCATCAACATAAAATTCAATTAATAAACTACTATTTTGAGTTACCTTGATGTAGAGGATGTTTTTTGCACTTCCTTTTCTGAACCCTACATCTTGTAGATATTTATTTAGTCTAGATTACCATGATATAGGAGCCTGTTTTAGACCATACAAGGCCTTCTTCAATTTACACACATAATATGTGTTCTCTGACAATTTAAATCCTTTGGTTGTTCAATGTAGACTTATTCTTCAAGTTCCCCTTTCAGAAAAGCTAATTTCACGTCCATTTGATACACTTTAATATTCTTAGAGCATGTATAAGCTAAAAGCAATCGGATTGCTTCCATTTTGGAAACTGGGGAAAATGTCTCTTCAAAATCGATTCCTTCAACTTGTGTGTATCCTTTACATACCAATCTAGCTTTGTTCCTATTGGTCACTATAATTTCTTAATTAACTCAAACAATCAAGTGCTACATAAATTATCAACCCAGGGAAGTCTGTTATTTCAAAGATAACCATGCACTATATATGCTCAATTCCAAAAGCAACTTAGAGTTGTAGTTAAAGGAACTATATTAATCACACTTGCCTTGAATGAACTGAAGTTCTGACTTGAATTACAGGAAAGCAACCTACCTATTGCAGATCTTTAAGGATTAATCTAAAGAATCCTGGATTACATTAAAATAACAATTGCAACAGGAAAGAATAATTGTTCTGTAACCAGAGAACAGGACCCTTACTCTCAAACAGAAACTTCAGTAACTTATTTCTGATTAAAACACTTTCATGGAAACAAAAATGTAGAGAAAGCTAACTCTATCTAGCAGAGAACATAGCCATCTAATTCCTTCCTTTCTAAGCAGGAACCTTAAGCCCTATTTCTGATTAGCACACTTGTGAAAAGTAACTGAAATCTACAGAGAACAGGATATGTTGATCCCTTCCTTTCTGAGAAGGAACCCTTAACCCAGTCTCTGGATAACACACTTGCAGAAATGATTGATATCTACAGAGAACAGGATATGATGATCCCTTCCTTTCTGAGCAGGATTCCTTAACCCAGTCTCTGGCTAACACACTTGCAAAAGTAATTGAAATCTACAGAGAATAGGATATGCTGATCCCTTCCTTTCTGAGCATGAACCCTTAACCCAGTCTCTGGCTAACACACTTGCAAAAGTAATTGAAATCTACAGAGAACAGGATATGTTGATCCCTTCCTTTCTGAGCAGGAACCCTTAACCCAGTCTCTGGCTAACACACTTGCAAAAGTAATTGAAATCTACAGAGAACAGGATATGTTGATCCCTTCCTTTCTGAGCAGGAACCCTTAACCCAGTCTCTGGCTAACACACTTGCAAAAGTATTTGAAATATACAGAGAACAGGATATGCTGATCCCTTCCTTTCTGAGCAGGAACCCTTAACCCAGTCTTTGGCTAACACACTTGCAAAAGTAATTGAAATATACAGAGAATAGGATATGCTGATCCCTTCCTTTCTGAGCAGGAACCCTTAACCCAATCTCTGGCTAACACACTTGCAAAAGTAATTGAAATCTACAGAGAACAGGGTATGTTGATCCCTTCCTTTCTGAGCAGGAAACCTTAACCCAGTCTCTGGCTAACACACTTGCAGAAAATCATCACACAAGATTGCTGCTAAAAAGGATTATAAACTTTGTGAAAATAAACTAAAGTTCTTAACAAGACAAAGTTCAGTGGTGTTTCAGCAAAGCATAATTCATTAAAAGTAGTGTTTCAGCAGACAAAAGTTAATCAAAGCATAAACAGAAATTGTACTAACACACTCTAAAACTAACGGGTGAATCTTGTGAAGAAGGTGGGCCCTCCCTTCTCACAAGATTCCCCTGAGACGAAAAAGCTAGAGAAGGATGCTCAAAACAATTTTCTATTCATCTATCAATGTATCATATTACAATCTGAAAATGAAGTACGTCCCTCTCTCTGAATCTTTCTCAATACATCAAAACTTTCCCCCCTGGAATGGTGATTTCCTCTTATTTAAAGAGGGAATCCCTTCGATACAATTGATCAAAAATTATAATGTGTATCTGAGTCCTATTCTTAGTCAGATCGACTTTCCAAACCAGAACAAGATGTCCTAATCTCGCGCAATAGAATGCTATTTCAAGTACTGAATGAGATGTTGTTGTTATGGCTGGAGTAACAGTTTCTTCTCGTTGTTGCTGATGCTATTTCAGCATCGCAAATCGTGGGTTGTTTTAGCCATGGGATTTGCGCTTTGTTGTAAGGTTGTTGTTGATCGCTGACTGTGTAACGGCTTGTGTTTCCATGTCATCGGTCCTTGGTTGTGTGACGGTTTCCTCTGTGTTTCAACATCTGTGACTCTGGACTATGTAACAGCTCTTTGTTTCAGCATCAGCGACTGTGGACTGTGTAACAACTCTGTGTTTCAGCATCAGCGACTGCGGACTGTGTAACAGCTCTGTGTTTCAGCATCAGCGACTGTGGACTGTGTAACAACTCTGTGTTTCAGCATCAGTGACTGTGGACTGTGTAACAGCTCTGTGTTTCAGCATCAGCGACTATGGACTGTGTAACAGCTCTGTGTTTCAGCATCAGGCCTCAAATGCTAATCTGCAGTTTGAACTGTTTATGCACTTATACATTTCTAATCAATGGTTAAGTACGAGAATGATGTAAAATATTATGCAAAACAGATTAAACGTATAGTAATGAGAAGGAGCGTCTGTATACCTTTGGAATGATCAGATAAAGTGATAGTATGAGTTTAAATGTGGGTGATCAAGAGTATAATAGTGGAAAAAAGTATAGGCAAAAAGGTACATTGTGTGGTCCTAACATCCCCCCCAACTCAAGGTGTTGCATGTCCTCAGGCAACGTCACTCTGAGTCAGAGTCTGAATACCGACTCTGATCGTGTAAATTACTCAAGCAGTAGCTCTGGGAGGTATTGTCCATTGGCGTTCTGAACCCTTGGACCTGCTGTAATATTTGCCATGTTGTTGTTTCTGTCTTCTTAGGCAGCTTATATTTGATTTGATACCTTTCTATTGACAACCAGAGGATAGGAAAATAAAACCGGTACCCTATCCAGTTTTCAGCACAGTGCTGAATACACTAGATGTAGTTAGGCACCCTGGAAATTGCTACCTCAAGGTTGGTAGGATTAAAAGGATTGTGTTGTTGTCTCTTTTCAGTGGATTGCTGCCAAAACAGGTTATTTGCCTGGAGGGCAGGAATCTCTATGGATTTGATGATGTGTTGACAGTCCTGGAGTACTGCTGATTGTAGCTGTTGAACATGTTCAGTGACTCCTGGTTTCTTTAAGAACTCATAATATTCTGTGACAAAGGTGGTTGCCTTCTGAGGTTCTGGTCTTATCCAGAGGAGGTGATTATCTTCATTGTGCTTGGCAGCCAAAAATTCATCTTGCCAAATGATTTGATTGTGGAGAAAGGAGGTGAACGCTTGAATCTGAATGTCCCCAACAAGAGGATTGAGGTTCAGCTGCCTGTTCTCAGGGATGGCTTCATTGTGGAAATATGCCTCACAGAGGAGGTGCTGATCTCTAGTAGATGCTTCTGTGAAAGTTTTGACAAAGTCTGTTGGGTGTATTAGTGCATAGTATTTGCCTTCTATAATCGATTTGATCTGAAACCATGTGAGTCGCTCCATAAGGAACAAGGAGTAGTTACAAGATGGATTTCTTGTGGCTAGTAGCTTTTGTGTCAAATAAAATACTCAGGCCATTCTACCTTTTAAATCCTTGTTCTGTTTCTCGAGGGCACGAGCTTCCTCTCGTGTCTTCTTTAGAGCTTCCCAATTTGAGAAAGTGTGATTTATCCAGTTTTGTCTGTGCGCTTGCAGGATTTTGGCCTGTGTTTCAGCATATTCTTTCTTCCATTTTTGTATTGCTGCCTGCTCATCCCATAGATGAGTCTGTGTTTCAGCGTTGCAAGTAGTGGGATGAGGTAAGGTCTGAGTAGACTGTTCTATGAAAGTGGGGAGATTGATCTGGCTGGGGGGTGTGAATTCCTCCATGGGCATTGTCTGTACATCTTTGTTGACAAGGGTAGGGGTTTCTTTTGTTGTAATGCAGGGCTCAGTCTTGAGCTTGGGAGGACCTGCTGGTTCTTGTGTTGCAACAAGTTCTTCCTTGACTACAAAAGGTGAAGGAATAGGGGTTTCTCTTGTTACTGGGACTTGAGTTACCTTATAGCCTGTTTGATAGTAAATATCCCCACATTGGCAACACATATATTCCTTACACGTGCTCTTTGTAGTCTCTTCTGACAAGGTTGATGTACGAGCCAAGGTGTACAAATTTAGTTCCTTTTCATATGCTTCCTTTGCCCTGGCTAATTCTTCCTTATATGCTTCCAATTCAAACTTTAAAAACTCGTTTTCCTGCAATACAGAGGCCATTGTTGGTTCTGGTTGTTGTGGAGCAGCTGCAGGAATGGTAGCTGAAACTTGTGTTTTAGTTTCTTGATGTAAGGAAAGTAACGTTGCAGCGCCCAGGACCTCTGATTCCTGTATCTCCATTTCAATGTCAGCAGCTGGTTCTTGTGTTTTAGCCGTAGCTGGTTCTTGTGTTTCAGTTATGGCTGGTTCTTGTGTTTCAGCCATTGAATAGGTAGCTAGTTCTTGTGTTTCAGCTACTTTATTTGAGGAGAGTAGTGTTGCAGCACCCTGGACCTCTGATTCCTGTATCTCAATTTCAATGTCAGTGGCTGGTTCTTGTGTTTCATCCACTGGATGGGTAGCTGGTTCTTGTGTTTCAGCTACAGAATGGGTAGCTGGTTCTTGTGTTTCAGCTTCTTTATCTGAGATGGGTGATGACGCAACACCCTGGGCATCTGGTTCTTGTGTTTCAGTGCCCGTGGGTGGAATAGGCAAAGATCCCAGGATTTGGGAGGTTGGAGGTGTACAGGGTATCAGTCGAATGGGTTGGGGAGGTAGGGTAGTGGTAATAATGGGTGGCCTTGTGGAGGCCCTTGTTCACTTTTTTCGTAAGAAGGGCGGAAAGACGGGATTTATTTGTTTTCGTTTACATGGGGGTATTTCCTCAATGATAGGGTAGGCAGAATTATCTGGCTCAGATTCATCACTAAGAATATGAAGGGTAGGAGTGGATGATTCTGGTAAGGTATGAGGCAGGTTTGGTATGGTAGGGGAATTGATTGGACTAGTTGGTTCTGTGGGCGGGCTATTGGGTACTTCTGGAGGGTCTGGGGGATTTTGCGGTTTCTACTCCTCGAGGTTTTCAGGGATTTCGGCAGCTGCTTGGGGGTTTATGGGAGGATTATTTAGTGGAGGGTTTTGAGAAAATCCCCTTTGGATGAGAAATTGGAAAAGATGGTGATGGGTGATAGAAAGGGTGGGATCTTTAGCCTTTCTGCTATAATGCGCCATATTTTTCAAACATCCCAGCAGATAATAAGGAATATTGACCCGTTTATTATGCCTTAAATGAGATAACAGAAGAAAGTCGTGTTGATAAGCTACCTGGTACCGACCCTCGTAGGTTAGGTAATGCTTGATGAATCTTGCAACTTTATCCCATGGGGGTGGCAATGAGCTAAGTTGAACACCCCTACCTTTAAATTCAATTCGTTCTTCTGGTAGGAAGAAGTTCTGCTGAGCATTCTGAATGATATGTTTACGGCTGAACATGCGAGTGTCATCGATAGGGAGGCCTGGGACCTGTGCGATATCTTCCTCTGTTACTGAAATTCAGACTCCTTGGACGACAGAATGGTCTTCCTAAAGGTTTAGGGCAAATTGTAGGACCTGTTGTTCATTATACCACTGGAGTCTCTAGAAGTAACTGAGCCAACCTGCCTGCTGAAAGATTTGATAAGATGCTAGGTAATGTTCTAACAGTGCTGTGGTGGCGGGTTCGTTTCGTATGACAGAGCCTTCCATAGCTACCAGCTCGATAAGATACAACGACAAAGAGTTTGAGTATCAGCTTCTGCGCAGAGTGAGTTTTCCGAGCGATGTTATGCAAAATGGCGGTCAAATGTGCAAAAGGGTGGTGAAATAGGGGTGGCGGCGGTGAATTTGTGTGAAATGATGGTATCAAAGATTTGACGTGTACTCCCCTCCTGTCAAGTGCGGCTAGTAATGATTGCACTTGATTGGTCATAATGACTTAGATTCTTCCTCATTAACTATAGTCTAACTGAATTACATAAAATTTACATACCTCGCCTTACCTTTTGATTCATTCTGTAAACAAGATATCATGCCTGTCTGTGGTAGTCCTATCGTGGCAGAGACTTTTGATCTAATAGATGAATTGTGTCGAGGGTTTGCTGACTGGAAGGATGAGCTATAATATGAGGGCGTACAAGCTTGCTGATAGATGATGTTGAAAGACGGGTGTTTCAACAACAGAAAAGAACGAAACAATTGTTGAGCAGTGTTGTTTCGGTGATGAGAAACTGTGAAAAACTGCTGAACAATGGTGTTTCAGCATCGGAGGAAAGTCAAGAGTGGTGTTTCAGCATCGGAGGAAAGTCAAGAGTGCTGAAC
Organism: Picea glauca; assembly: GCA_000966675.3. NCBI lineage: Eukaryota > Viridiplantae > Streptophyta > Pinopsida > Pinales > Pinaceae > Picea > Picea glauca. The sequence goes on along the minus strand of JZKD02S0026037.1, from coordinate 159,874 downwards.
GGTGGTGTTTTAGCATCGGAAGAAAGTCAACAGTGCTGAACGGTGGTGTTTCAACATCGGAGGAAAGTCAAGAGTGTTGAACGGTGGTGTTTCATCAACGGAAAGAAAGGGGAGAAACAATTGTTGGACGATGTTGTTTCGTCGATGAAGAATGGTGAGGAAATGGCAGACTGTAGTGTTTTGGGAGTAAGAAAAATAAAAAAAAAGTGTTGAATAGTGGTGTTTCAGCATCGAGAAAAATGATGAAAAGTTGCTGGCAACGGAAAAGAAAAGGCGAAACAATTGCTAGACGGTGTTGTTTCGTCGATGAAGAATGGTGAGGAAAGGGGAAAAAATGGTAAAAGGTTGCTGATCAAGGATGGGGGAAATAGGTGTGGGGTTGGTGGTAGTGGTGTTTCGGTAATGAAGGAAATTCAAGAGTGTTGAACGGTGGTGTTTCAGCATCGAAAGAAAGTCAATCACTGCTGAACAGTGGTGTTTCAGCATCAGAAGAAAGTCAACAGTGCTGAACAGTGGTGTTTCAGCATCGTGAAAGCTTGTCTTTTTGAAGTAGGATCATCCTCTCCTAGTGGCCTGTGCTTTGATCGAGAATCTACAAAAATCGACTGTAACATGGTATTTCTCGACAGGGATTATTAGTAAATAAAATCTAATCTAATCTAATACTAAAGAAATTAACTTAAAAGAATTAATTGCAGTTAGGGGTAGAAACCCCCTCAACGAAGAGAAAATGGGCGTCTGCCATGCAAGTGGCCTTAAAATATTCTTTAGAAATAGGTCACTGGTACAGATGGAGCCGATGACCATTTACAAGTAATGGAGTTTTGGAGTCATCGATTGTGAGGAGCCTTATTGTTCCATTGGGGAAAAATGTGTCTACTTAGTAAGGTCCAAGCCATCTTGTACGCAGTTTCCCTTGAAATTCTTTGAACCAGGAATCATACAGTAGGGCCCAATTACCTTTTTGGAACTGCTTGTTCTTGATATTTTTGTCATGCCATTTTGATCTTTTCTATTGAATTATGGTTGTTTGCTGAATGACATTTAGTCTTTTCTCCTCTAGTTCATTAAGCTGCTGCAACCTGGCTGACTGTGCATCGGTTAAATCAAGGTTGACAGCTAAAACAGTCCTTAAGGTTTTTATCTCAAATTACATAGGAAAGACAACACTCTTTCCATAGACTAATTCATAGGGAGAGAATCCTGTAGTATTTCTCCAGGTAGTTCTGTAGGCCCATAGTGCTTCAGGGAGCCTGTAGGACCAATCC
>JZKD02S0026037.1:143255-154140 GCA_000966675.3 Picea glauca | reverse complement strand
TGTAGAAAAAGAGTTTTCATCATTTACCTCTTCTTCAGGACCTGCCTGTTCTTCGTGATGCAATTCTTCATTGTACTCATCCATGTTTTCTGTCTGCTCCCCTGCTGCGCTTGCTCTATCCTCAATGTTTCCTGCTGGTTTCTGGATTGTCTCGGGACTCCAAACTTCTTTCCCTGTTCCAAAAATTGCTTGAAATGAGGGCTGGGACTTTTGTTTTTGAATGTTTGGTCGTTGAGCAACAGATTCAGAATTTGATATGATCTCGTCAATGTAAGTCTTTCTTCCTCCTTTTCCTTTTCCTTTGCCACCTGTAGGGTTAGTGTCTTTGGGGTCTTTCATGCAATCTTTTTATCTAAAAGAAAAATCATAAGTGCTTTTGAAATCTATAGCTATCTTCCTCGGCAACAACGCCAAAATGTTGGTCACTATAATTGCTTAATTAACTCAAACAATCAAGTGCTACATAAATTATCAACCCAGGGAAGTCTTCTATTTCAAAGATAACCACACACTATATATGCTCAATTCCAAAAGCAACTTAGAGTTGTAGTTAAAGGAACTATATTAATCACACTTTCCTTGAATGAACTGAAGTTCTGACTTCAATTACAGGAAAGCAACCTACCTATTGCAGATCTTTAAGGATTAATCTAAAGAATCCTGGATTACATTAAAATAACAATTGCAACAGGAAAGAATAACTGTTCTGTAACCAGAGAACATGACCCTTACTCTCAAATAGAAACTTCAGTACCTTATTTCTGATTAACACACTTTCATGGAAACAAAAATGTGGAGAAAGCTAACTCTATCTAGCAGAGAACAGAGCCATCTAATTCCTTCCTTTCTAAGCAGGAACCTTAAGCCCTATTTCTAATTAGCACACTTGTGAAAAGTAACTGAAATCTACATAGAACATGATATGTTGATCCCTTCCTTTCTGAGAAGGAACCCTTAACCCAGTCTCTGGCTAACACACTTGCAGAAATGATTGAGATCTACAGAGAACATGATATGCTGATCCCTTCCTTTCTAAGCAGTAATCCTTAACCCAATCTCTGGCTAACACACTTGCAAAAGTAATTGAAATCTACAGAGAACGGGATATGTTGATCCCTTCCTTTCTGAGCAGGAACCCTTAACCTAGTCTCTGGCTAACACACTTGCAAAAGTAATTGAAATATACAGAGAACAGGATATGCTGATCCCTTCCTTTCTGAATAGGAACCCTTAACCCAGTCTCTGGCTAACACACTTGCAAAAGTAATTGAAATCTACAGAGAACATGATATGGTAATCCCTTCCTTTCTGAGCAGGAACCCTTAACCCATTCTCTGGCTAACACACTTGCAAAAGTAATTGAAATCTACAGAGAACAGGATATGTTGATCCCTTCCTTTCTGAGCAGGAACCCTTAACCCAGCCTCTGGCTAACACACTTGCAAAAGTAATTGAAATCTACAGAGAACATGATATGTTGATCCCTTCCTTTCTGAGCAGGAACCCTTAACCCAGTCTCTGGCTAACACACTTGCAGAAAATCATCACAGAAGATTGCTGCTAAAAAGGATTATAAACTTTGTGAAAATAAACTAAAGTTCTTAACAAGACAGAGTTCAGTGGTGTTTCAGCAAAGCAAAATTCATTAAAAGTAGTGTTTCAGCAGACAAAAGTTAATCAAATCATAAATAGAAATTGTACTAACACACTCTAAAATTAACCGGTGAATCTTGTGAAGAAGGTGGGCCCTCCCTTCTCACAAGATTCGCCTGAGACGAAAAATCTAGAGAAGCATGCTCAAAACAGTTTTCTATTCATCTATCAATGTATCATATTACAATCTGAAAATGAAGTACGTCCCTCTCTCTGAAGCTTTCTGAATACATCAAAACTTTCCCCCCTTGAATGGTGATTTCCTCTTATTTAAAGATGGAATCCCTTCGATACAATTGATCCAAAATTATAATGTGTATCTGAGTCCTATTCTTAGTCAGATCGACTTTCCAAACCAGAACAGGATGTCCTAGTCTCGTGCAACAGAATGCTATTGCAAGTACTGAGTGAGATGTTGTTGTTACAGATGGAGTAACAGTTTCTTCTCGTTGCTGCTGATGCTATTTCAGCATCGCAAATCGCGGGTTGTTTTAGCCACGGGATTTGCGCTTTGTTGTAAGTTTGTTGTTGACCGCTGACTGTGTAACGACTTGTGTTTCCGCATCATCGGTCCTTGGCTGTGTGACGGATTCCTTTGTGTTTCAGCATCTGTGACTCTGGACTGTGTAACAGCTCTATGTTTAAGCATCAGCGACTGTGGACTGTGTAACATCTCTGTGTTTCAGCATCAGCGACTGCAGACTGTGTAACAACTCTGTGTTTCAGCATCAGCGACTGTGGACTGTATAACAGCTCTGTGTTTCAGCATCAGCGACTGTGGACTGTGTAACAGCTCTGTGTTTCAGCATCAGCGACTGTGGACTGTGTAACAACTCTGTGTTTCAGCATCAACGACTGTGGACTATATAACAGCTCCGTGTTTCAGCATCAGCGATTGTGGACTGTGTAACAGCTCTGTGTTTCAGCATTAGCGACTGTGGACTGTGTAACAACTCTGTGTTTCAGCATCAGGCCTCAAATGCTAATCTGCAGTTTGAACTGTTTCTGCACTTATACATTTCTAATCAATGGTTAAGTACAAGAATGATGTAAAATATTATGCAAAACAGATTAAACGTATAGTAATGAGAAAGAGAGTCTGTATACCTTTGGAATGATCAGATAAAGTGATAGTATGAGTTTAAATGTGGGTGATCAAGAGTATAATAGTGGCAAAAAGTATAGGCAAAAAGGTACATTGTGTGGTCCTAACAGTTCCTTGTAACCTATCCATCTTCATTCAATTTGTTTATGAAAACCCACTTTGTTCCAATAACATTCTTATTCTTTGGTCTTAGAACCAATACCCAAGTGTCGTTATTATCTATTTGATCCAATTCTCCATCCATGGCCTTATTCCAGAATTCATCCTTATCGACCTCTTCAAAACTACTTGGTTCAATCGTAGATAAGAGTTCTAGGTGTGTTTCTTCTGGTGAATGAATTCTTCTTCTAGTCTCAACTCCTGCATCTTTGTTTATGATAATCTGATCTGAATGATGATTCTTCTATAATCGTTTTCTAGGTGTCTTTGGAGGAACTTGTTGAACTTTCTCTTGTACTTCTGTTTGATCCTCTTCATCTTTTGCTTCTACTTATTCTTCATCTTCTGCTTCTTATCATAAAGTTGTTCCACTGATTCATTTTCTTCTTCCTTTAATTATTGTCCACCTGTCTCATCAATTGTTACATTGATGTTTTCCACAACTTTGTTCAACCTCATTATGTAACACTTGTATGTTTTCCTTGTACTTGAGTAACCAACAAGTACTCCTTTGTCCACACGAGAGTTAAACTTTCCCATTCTTCCATATTCTCTTTTGATGTATCATTTTCTTCTAAATACTTCAAAGTGATTCACATTTGTTGGTATTCCTTTCCATAGCTCGTAGAGAGTTTTTTCATTGTTTTTTCTGAGCATTAATCTTTTTTGAATGTGAACTATTGTATGCACTACATGTGTCCAAAAAATGTCTATCAATTTTGAATCCATTAGCATTGTTTGAGCCATTTCTTGTATTGTCCCGTTCTTTCTTTCAACAACTCCATTATGTTGAGGTGTCCTAGCAATGAAGAATTGTATTTTTATTCCATGATTGTTGCAGTAGTCCATAAATTCCTTTGAAGTGAACTCTCCTCCATTATCAAATATTAAACATTTGATTTTTGAATCTATTTCATTTTTAACTATTTCCTTGTAGACCTTGAAGTTTTCAAAATCTTTTGACTTATTCTTGAGAAAGAAAACTGCAGTCATTCTTGTATAATCATCAACTAATAACCTAGAGTATTTCTCACCTTTTAAACCCTTTGTTGTAGTTGGTCCAGCTAGATCAGTATGCACAATTTCCAGTGGTCTTGTCGTTGAATATTCCTTTGATTTGAACATGGCCTTTGTTTTCTTTCCTTGTTGGCAATGCTTGCATAAATTGTCGGTTGGTTTCGTGATCTGGGGCATCTCTCTAACTACTTCCTTTTTGCTAAGTTTGACAAGTTTATCAAAGTGTATGTGACCCATTCTTCTATGCCATAGGCAACTTTCATCTTCCTTTGCTAGACAACATTTTTCATTTCCAATTTCACTTAATACATATATGTTGCTTGAAGTTCTTGTAGTTGTTGCAATCAATTTTACTGGACCTTCTTTTCTTATCTCACACTTCTGTGAATTGAAAGTAATTGTATGACCTTGGTCACACATTTGACTTACACTTAGAAGATTATATTTCATATCTTATACTAGTAGAACATTTTTTTCCTTGGTATTCTTGTTTCCAATTATGACTGTGCCTTTTTCAATGATTTTAGTTGAATCATCATTTTTGAAGGATACTGATTCATCTCTTTCCTTTCTTAATGTAAGAAACTTGTCTTTATCAGTTGTCATGTGTTTTGAACAACCATTGTCAACATACCAACCACATTTCTTATGCTTATCTTGTAGAGCGAGTGTGCATTCTTCATTTCTATATTGATTTTTATTTCTTATCCATGTTATCTTCTGAGGTTCATGTCTATTTTCCATAGCATACGTCCCTCTCTCTGAAGCTTTCTCAATACATCAAAACTTTCCCCCCTCGAATGGTGATTTCCTCTTATTTAAAGAGGGAATCCCTTCAATACAATTGATCAAAAATTATAATGTGTATCTGATCAATTTCATCATCCAAATCTGATTTGTAACTCTGTAATAGACTTGGTGTATATGATCACATCCCTCGAAGTTGTTTCTTCCCCTTCCTTTTCTTTCACTCATTTTAGATGCTTAGACTCTACACTTTATAGTCTTAAGTGTAGACTCAGGAACAACAATTCTCATAAAGGACAATACATATACATTGTTCATCAATCATCAATCAATGACATCAATCAATCACTTGACATCAATCAATAAAACCATTGGCATCAATGACAACATGATCCAACAATATCAATGTTAGCATTATCATCCAATAGTTTCAGAGTAAATAAAAAATGAACAAATGAGAAATCATACACATACACAGTACACTGGTGTTTTTACGTGGAAACCCAAAGAGGTAGAAAACCATGGCATTCTTTTTCTTATATGTATTTAAGAATTACATGCAATGGAAGCACCAACTTCCTTTGTTTTCTAGCTGCAACTGGAAGGAGGATCCAACCCTCTAGTTTCTCAGGATACAACTTGAGGGAAGCTCCAAATCCCCAATTCTATGGCTACAACCAGAAATAGGCTACAACCCCCTATGTCCTTAGGCTACAACCAGAAGGTGGATACAATCACATGCCCTTGCCCCATCCAACCACTCTAAAATATAAGTAGAATGATGGAACCACTATCACACTTTCACTGTGAGATATACTAAGGTAAACCTGTACCAATTAACATGCACCAAACAACATGTAATCAACCTGTACCATAAACAAGTGCATCAACCATGAACCAAAATGTACCTCAACCTGTACCATCAATGAGTGAATCAACCATGCACCAAATATGTACCAATCATGCATAAAATACACATAAAATATGACTCATCAATATGTACCAACATCATCAACTATACACCTCATGTATGTGCAAACTCATCAACTACTTGTCTCAACCATGTACCCAACATGGACCTCAACCAAAATATCTCATCAATTTCATCATCCAAATCTGATTTGTAACTCTGTAATAGACTTGGTGTATATGATCACATACCCACAAACCTTCCTTAACTCTAACAACAAGAGATTAAAATTTTCATCAAACTTTACTTTAGTCTCACATGACTAATTTTGGATTAGTCAACAACCCTAACTTTAAATAATCATAACTATGTACATGTAATGAATAAATATCTAAAAATAGTACACAATCTTCTTCAGTGTCTTTTTGCAATTCCTTCAGGTTTCACTACTTGGAACCTCTCAGAAAAGGAGTTATAGAAAAAATGACATACCTTGTTGAATTATGGCTTATTCTAGTAAGTGAAGTTGTAGAGCATACCTCACAAAAAATGTTTTTTGTATGGATCTGAAAATGGTAAAAAGAATACTACAGACTTTACTCTAACCAATACATTTGGTCTTACTGAATTTGGATCAGTTATGAAGAATTTATGACATTTTTACCCGAAACACTTGTTTTAGACTAGTTTCAGTACTAGCCACAAACCCTATTTTCCACAGAGTGTAACTCCAAAAATAATATGACCCACAAGTTGAACGTTTTATCACAACTACTTGGATATGTTTCCTCAACGATCTACAGATTTCACGGTTTGAATCAATCTAGAAAACAAGTCATTGCGAAAATGGTGAGATGGCCTATAAATAACATACCTTAGAAAGCATCATCAAAATAATTTATCCTCCCTTGAATTTTGGCCTTCTTTACTTCACCTGCCCTATAAAATTCTCCTTAGATATCCTTTGGTTACCTCATTCACTTGTAGATATTCAATATGCTCAAGTGTATTTGAATGAGAGACCCTTTCCTCTTATTTATACTTTCATGTAGCTTCCTTAGGGGGTTACCTTCTAATCATCTTAACCCACTTTCCCTATCTTAGGGATACCCACTTCTAACCATTTGTCCACTTAACTTAACCACTTTCCACAAATAGTAAGTTCTCCATTAACTTTATTATTTAAATAATTTTACCTTCTAATCATCTTAACCCACTTTTCTTATTTTAGGGCTAACCCACTTCTAACCACTTGTTCACTTAACTTAACCACTTTCCACAATTAGTAAGTTCTCCATTAACTTTATTATTTAAAAAATTCCTTCTTTGAAACCACTTTGACTACTTTGACCTTTTGGGGTTTCTAGATGACTCATGATGGTGTTACAGGAGAATCCCCCTATGGACAAGTGGATTCCCTCTTGGGCTCTAGATTCCTAAGACCAAGACAGAAAGGGTGCTAACATTGGTCACTGACATCCTTTTAAACCTAGCTAAACTAATGTATAGATAAGAGGAAGGAAGGTGTACCTTTTTAACGATGTTCATCCTCACACAGTCTTAGTTGATCTTTGATCCCCAAGGTCCTCAATAAGTTCTGCAAAACAAACAAAGACAGAACAAACTTCCTATTCTACAAAGATTAGCTTGAAACCGAATCTATCTAATAGAGACAAGTTCATGTAGAATAAAAACAACCTTTAAAGAAACAGGCCAAGCACATATGTATATTAATGAGAACAATAGAGAATACATACAGACCTTTGATGAAGGTGCATAAGCCTCTTCTAGATCTCCTTGTCCAACCCTTTTCTCAAATAATCCATACAAGATGATGATGCTTCAATGATATCTCCCTTATGAGATCATAAGTTTGATTCCTTCAATCTCTCCTCCTTTTACCATGAGGAGGCCTCATTATATAGGCTTGGAGAGGCCTAACCACTTAAGAGATTATTGGGATAGGTTGAGGATCGTTCTCCTTCAGTTGTGGATCTTCCCTAAGATCGAGCCTTGACCTCAGACCCGAATCCAACCAACTCCAAAGATGAGGAGGATTCTTCCCTGATTTTCCTCAACAGTCCAAAATTTGCTCAGAAATGGCCAACACTCCCTCAGAATGGGGCACAAAGTGTTTCAATGCTCCCCAAAAAGAGGGTACAGAGCACTGTCACTCCCTAACAGTGTATAGGGGAGCGTTGCCTTCCAAAGTTGATTTTTGAGTGGTTTTTTCCATGGCAAAAGACTTGTAATCTTTGTCAAATGATTTATCCTCTTCAAAAATAGTCTTTTGAGGTGTCTTTTAAGTGTTCTTAATAATATTTTCCGAGACACAAAATAGGCAAGATGACAGTATGATATTTGTGATAGTTGCAGCCAAAATACAACACTTGCGACATTGGTAATGACGACACTAGGCCATCATCGTAATGAGTAATTTTGATGTGTAACAAATTGCCCCCCAAAGTGAGAAGTTAGAAGATGGGAACTGATGACTAAAGTACTTTGTATACTTTTTTGAGCAAGGGTATGGACTCAGAGAACCTGGAAAAAGATTCACACAACCATCAAACGAATATTATGACATGTTTCAAACCCAAGGCAGGAATACCTATGCTTGTGTGATAAAGACTTTCAAGGTATGGCCACCATAAAATACATTGCGGATCCATAATTATATTGACAAAAAGGTATAACCACTAAAGATAAAATGTGGATCTATACTCCTATGACCTGAAATGATCGTAGCCACGAAGAATACACAGTGGATCTACGAGATGACAAGACATAGCCATGACCAATACAAAGTGGATCTATGTGGTAGTATATGTGTCAATGTTCAAAAGAAACTTCATCGCAACCTCGAAAAAGTACATATAAGAGTGATGAATCAACCCAGGGTCTTCTTACTAATCCTGATGTAATACGAATCTAGCCATGTGAATAGATGTCCTGATGTTAAACATGGCAGAAACCACTTGATTACCGGTCAATGAGGTAAATTGTTAATAAGTGCGAGGGAAATCACCATTGATGTCAATGATTCCCAAGGTACTCTAGTACATTCCAACAAATGTAAATGGATGAGATAAATTTGAACATATATGGAATCATCCGATCAGAGGTCAATGATGTAAACCCACTGTCGGACGTGAGGAGGCCTGCCATTGAGGCATGTAGGTCCCAAGGTACTAACTGGTTTCTAATTCTAGTTCCCAGATAATGTGCATAATTCGACAGGAACAAACTCGTCGAAGGAGGGCCTTGATGTATCCCCCATCAATGACATGAAACTGACACAGAAATTTAATTGGTGGATCAAAAGAACATGGACTGACATGGGTATTGAAATAGAATTTTTTTATGGTTGACTCTTGAGGCAGATACTTCCCTTGAACACTGAGGCATGAAAATAGAAACATGACATGGACCAAAACACGATAATGTAGTCGATACTGTGAATTTCATCGGGTGACCCAAAGGAGTAAGAAAACTTAGAGGATTGGTTCAATGCAGAGGTTCAGCGGATTAAAATGTGTGCAAAGACAAAGTGTCGTGTTCAAGGGTGACTGTAAGTGTTACTTGTAATGTTTTCAAAAACTGCTTGGCTTGCTTCCTTCAATTTTTCCCCATCCAGATAGACGAGTACCTCTTTTTCATTTAACGAGCTCAAGGAGGGTAACACATGCTTGATATAAATCACCTTCGGTAAGTCCCTCTTCCTTTATTTAACAAACTGGAAGAAGTAAGGGTTCAGTCCTATATGGGCCCTTCAATGTATGATTGTTTAACGAGTCTAGAGAAGGTAAAATCAGTGGTTTTTCATATTTAGAGAGTCTAAAAATGACTTAAAGATGACTCTAGTGTTATCCTTTTTCGTAATGTTAGTCTCGCAAGGCCAAAAAATAGATAAATTATCACTCAAAAGATGCCCTTTAAAACCTTTTAACAAGTGGGAAAGGAAGCAAGATCACTCGGAAATCTTTTCACATTTAGAGAGTCTGAAAAGAGCTTAAAGATGACACCAGGGGGTTCCTTTCTCGTTTATCCATGCGAGTCCGAAAAAGAGATAAAAGGTTACTTGGTGCATTCTCGTGTTTTTTCAAGTGTGAGAATGAACAAAATACCATGCTCATTAATGTGACAAGATAAAAAAAATTGAATGAAACTGCTTCAAAACCTACCATGACAAAAAAACTGCACACCCAGGGTATTAAAAACGCCTCCAAAATATTTTTCAAAAACCCAAAATAACTATGCTTTGGAAAAAAATGAAATTTTATAAATAGTAATATGGGGTAAAAATATCTTTTACCATTTCATTTGTGCAAATATTTGTAGCAGTGGATAAATTGAGCTTTGGAGGGTGAATCTTGCTTTGTCCAGTGTTGGAGCTACGGTCACCTATTTCTGTCGCCATTTGGATCAGGTTGGTGCTCTTCTTCCTCTCTTCAATTTACATGGTTTACATTTCGTTTTTAGGCAATAATTGAGTTTAAAAAATGATGCCCTGGGATGACACAAGCACTCAAAAGGGATCGACACTCCTCTAGAAAATTAGGGGGAGTTCTTCATGATTTTTTTAGTTCTCCTCCAAGATTAAATACAAGGCTCTATCACTTTGATGTTATACTGAAGAGGGCGCTGCTCAAAATACACAAAAAATGGCCAAAACCTGCCAGCACTCCTCCAAAAGGTAAAGGGGAGCGTTCTCATTTTTTCATAGAGCTCTAGTGGCCCTTCTAAGGGAGCGTTGGCACCCTAGTGTGACTGTAAAGGGAGAGTCCGCCTTATAAAAAAAGCATAAATGTTTTTTAATTTTTGTATTGCCCAATAATTGTTGAAAAAGCATGACTAATGACTTTTTGATTGTTGATGATTGTAGGTAAACTCGAAAAAAGTCATGAACTAGTGGAAAGAAATAGAGCACGAGCTCAATGATGTGGCCACCTTGTAAATCCCCCGATCAAGGGTTGCATTGAGGAATTGAAGTCTCCTCAAGTTCTTCAAGATGAAAAAAATGAAGAAAGCGATTCTTCTTCTCGAGTATATGATCGGGATGTGGAACATTGCGCAACAGGGATTCCAAATTGGAACACATCTTCTTACCATTGAGTTGGAAGATGTGTACTGTTAGGACCACATATTGTACCCTTTTTGCCCATACTTTTTGCTAATTATTTTACCCTTCATCACCTACATTTTGACTTATACTATCATTTCATCTAATCATTCCAAGGTATACAACGTCCTTTCTCATTACTTTATGCTTAATCCGTTTTGCATAATACCTT
>JZKD02S0026037.1:113235-127044 GCA_000966675.3 Picea glauca | reverse complement strand
TGGGTGTTGTATCTACATGTGCATTGTCCTTCATGTCCAAATACCTTCATCAATCTTGCGGTCCAAAACCCATGACTAGGGTTGACATCAATGACAACAACCAATCTTCCAACATATCGAAGCTCTGGACCAGATAGACTTTTTATCGAATAATATATCACATGTTCCTCACCATTAGGGTCCTCTTGAACTAACACCATAGAAATAGTGGAAGTAGAGGCTGCTAAGTAAAGGAGATAGTCCTTTGTATAATTCGGAGGATCCAATAGAGGTGCATTGGTAAATGCATGCTTAAGAGCAGAAAAATATCATTGAGTAGTGTCATCCTAGATGAAAGGGGTGTCTTTCTGCAATAGTGGCATAAATCCTTTGGTAATATCAGCGTAGTTACAAATGAAATGATGAAGAAAGTTTTCTTTCCCTTGCAAACTTTGGAGTTGTGTCAAATTATTAGGTGGAGGTAAAGCAAGGATAGCTTTAATTTTTAATGGATCCACTCGAATCCCGTCCTTGGAAACAACGAATCCAAGGAGTCGATATATTTCGACAAAAAATATACACTTATGTGGGTTCAAATGAACGTGGTAGAAATGACATTGAAGAAAAATAGCACGTAGATGACGAAAATGGTTTGATCGAATGGATGAATGGGTAGGTAAATCATCGAGGTAAGGTTTCGCAATATGTTTGATATCATGGAAAGAATATGACATGGCTTGGAGGAATGTGGCACCAGTGCTCTTTAGGCCAAATTGTAGTTTTTGATAGGCAAAATTTCCCCAGGGGCAGATGAAGGTTGTCTTATGTTGATCAGCGGGTAAAATGTCAATCTGGTTGTACCCTGAGAAACCATCCATGAAAGAGAAAATCACACTACCTATGCAATTATCAATGATCTGGTCGATGAAGGGTGTAGGGTAGTTGTATTTCAGAAAATCCTTATTGAGGTCCCTTTAATCAATGTAGAAAGGAATGGTCCCTTTCTTCTTAGTGACCAGAACAATATTTAAAACCCATTATGTCAAAGGGACAAGATAGATGAAGCTAGATTTCAATATTTTCTCAATTTCTGCCTTAATAGCCGTGATCTTCCTATGAAGCCTCACCTAGACTAAGTGGCATGGTGTCACCTAGTACATCGAACTCTATAGGACTAGGTACAATACAGGGATTAGATGATTCCAAAGACTAATAATTCATAGTTGAGATCATATTGACGGTGGTAATATGATGCGTGGTAGGAGGGAGTGGTGCAGGGAACGTACCCATAAGGGTGGAATATTTTAACAATCCTACACCAACACTTTCATACGTGATATTGTGATCTCCCAAGAAAGGAATATTGTTGGTAGCAAGAGCGTGAGCGTCGGGTGTACAAAAATCTAACTGATTGATAGTGACAATTTTTCCCTGATGAGGAAATTGTACACATCTAAACACCGACGAAGCAATGACAGTCATAGCATAAAACCAACTTATTCTGAGTAATAAGTTGTAATCGAGGGGAGAATCAACCACCTCAATGCCAAAAGTGACGGTTTTGCCACCCAACTGGATGGACAAGGACTGCAAAATACCATGAGGATGAAAAACTCACCCATCGAATGTGCGCAACATCATTGGGGATTTTTTAAGTGTGGGTGATTTTAAGCCTTTCCAAGACGCTAAAGACATGACACAAGTAGAGGCTCCCTCATCCAATATGGTATGGTGAATTTTTTGATTGTGAACAATAACATCAATTTGGAAAGCAAGTTGGTGAGAGATTCGAGACGTAAAATTGTCTAGGTTAAACATGATATTGTTGGAGGAATCTGGATCAAAAGAACTAATAGTAGCCAAGATCATTCTAAGTTGACTTGGGTAGTGTTGTAGAAATTCTAACGCAGACATAGCACATGGTGCTTGAGCCAAATCTTCAACAATGTTGTAGTTCTGGGCAGCACATGAACTAGGATTAAAGGTATATTTGCGGATAGTTCTCTTAGGAGGGCATAATATAGAGTTGAATGTAGGTTTCTCGATCTGAAGTGATTCAGATGGAGGACTAATGGATGGAGGACTAACGGAGGATGGTGATGGATCCGGTAAAGTATCGTTAGTGACCTTTCCTTTGTCAGGTTTAGTTGGCGTGTCGTAGGTCATAGAGTGGGTGGTTAAATCAATCATGTTAAACAGATAAATATGGGCACTTGTTGAGGCTTCATCATGAGAAGGGTGGTTGGAACTGACCCTGGAGAGGGAGTTTGAGAAACCATAGATTGTTGCTGAGGAAAATCCTGAGTAAGCACGGCGGTTTGGGAATTCCCCTTAAAACGTTTTGCCACTTCATCGCAATGTGGACAGTCTCGGGTGTATTGATCATTACCACAAATAAGACACGGGAATTTTGGCTTCCGCTGTGGTTTCTTTTCAGTAGCAGGTGGTGGGTTTTGAGCTTTGGGTTGTTCCTTGTTATTATTCTTCTTGGGTGTGTTCTTTGTCTTCTTCTTACCTCTAGATTGTTGTGAAGGGGAAGATTGAACTTCATTCACCTCAGCGATTTGAGTTTGGGGGGAGGTAGAGGAGAGTGTGTTCGAACTGGGAGTGGATGCCGGAGCAGATCGATTTTCCATTCCAGTCGACTAGGAAGAAGATTGGGTTTTTATGGAGCCGATAACTCCATCCGCATGTGAAGTGGATGATGGTTTAGATGGATCAGTATTTACATGGGTAGAATTTGGGATCAACTCATACAAAGTACCAGATTTTGAATAAACCAAATCTAAGTATTGAGCCTGAGAAATGGCCTCTTCATCGGTGACTACACCACCCATGGCGACATCTCGAGAAATTGAGGGTAACAGTGATTTAGTAAACCATTCTGCCAATAACTGGTCATGAATGATTGCTTTAATCAACCTTAGTCGCCGTCTCCACTCATGAATATGATTGGATATATGCACGGAGTTAGTCTGATGAAGGGAGGTCAAGAGTTCGGTACCCATCTTGTATCGAATGGGTAGTTGAAAGTGTGTGAGAAAGGACATGGCAAGGGAGTTGAAATCTTGGAAAGAACCGCGTGGAAGTTTGATATACCACTTGGATGTTTAGCCCACAAGTGTTCATTGAAAAATACATAAATGTATAGAATCGTCCATTAAGGAGTTCGATAAACACCGTGAATGGAAAGTCATCACATGATTGTTTGGGTCTTCACCAGGTTTACTGTCAAATTTTGCAATATCGGAAGGTAATTTAGCAGGGATCACTAGCCAAAAGGGATAATGCAATATATCATCATTGGTCAACCGAGACAAGTCTGGGAGATCCAGAGTCACGAGAAATGATAGTTGTCGGTTAACTTGAGGATGATAGTGGTGTGGGATAGGGACACCAGTAGGACTGTAAACTGGGTTAGGTGGATAATTGTATCTAGTAGGTCATCCTACGTATGGTTGTTGTTGGCCAGAATAAACAGGATTCGATGATGGTTGAGAAACATTTGCATATGGAGGATAACCTAATGGGTTATGAGGATTATAAGTTAGTTGATGGGTTTTCCCATAAGGGTGATATACATTTTGTCCATAAGGAGGATAAGGTTGTTGTTGTCCTTGAGGATGTTTCTTCCCAAGGAATAGTGGATTTCCCAAAAAAGGAATGTGCCAAGGATTTGGTGTCACATTCTGTCCATACAACGGGTTAGGGACTCCAGTATGAGATTTCCACCCAAGATGAGATTGTGTCCCCATTTGAGTTTGACTCCCAAATGGAGGTTTCCCCCCAGCATGAGGTTGAGTGCCTAGACGGATCTGGAAACCATAAGTGAATGAATGACCATAGACTCCAATTGGATTAGAGCCACCAAGAACAACTCCTCCAAACAAAGGTGTAGGGATAGAACCTTTGGGTGTAACCTGGGTAGTGTTGATAATGGAAAAATTCAGAGCTTTGTACCCAAGTGGAACTGACAGATTTGGTCTAAGTGGTGTTCCAATCAGATCCTGGGATGGTGTCACATTTCCGGTGGGGATTGTAGAAACATGCGGGACCATAGTGGAATGGGCCATCTGGAGAGAAATGGTCAAGTGAGGACCAATTGATAGTGTGGCTGACATGACAGTGAAATTGCTGGGTGTACCAGAGAAGTGATCTAAGGGTATCGTGTAAGTATCAAACGTTTCAGGAAGTTGGGATATGACAGGTATATCAAAACCTACCCCTGATCCAAAAAGATGTTGCACTGTGAGAGGTGGGTTTCTAAATATGTCAGTAGTCCAAAATGGATTCTCACCTTCAAGGCCTATGAGGGGTCCCGTCGGTATTCAATAAGTATCAACAACAAGTTCTCCAGATGAATTTAGTAGGAGAATACGTCTCTCGTAACTGTGAGGAAGTTGAAAAGACTCTAGAGAATCAGAAATTGATCGGAAATGTTCTAAAGAGTCAGTTCTTTCCACTTGTGAAGTGGCGGTGTCCTGAACCTCACTCTGTTCAGGAGAGCCCTCTAGTGGATCAGTAAGAAAAGGTTGGTAACCCTCGGGATCTTTTGGGGGTATCCCTTGCATTCTGCATGAACGGCGTGGAGGAATATTACCCGAACCAAAAACTTTGCGGAAAAAATCTATGGCCAACTAACGAAAAGAAACAACATACACTAATCAAATCTAGGAATCAAAAACCAAGCAAACAAAACCTTCTCTTGATGACCGTACTAGTTGGTGATGAAATCCAACATCGCGTGATCATGTCAAGAAGGGGCTAGGATATGAGAAGGTGGAACAGCTATGATGGTGACCTTCTTAATGGACTTATGCCTTGGTGCAAGCTTCCACATAGTAATTGTGGATTTACCCTCCAAGGAGCCCAAGTGAGTTTGACCAACGTCTGTTCCAGGTACAATGAGACTTCCCTTCACTTTCACCTTGTGTAAGAACCTAAAGATTATGGCTACTAAGGACACCAACTTGCAGTCATCCCTTGGATGGGTACAGTCGACAGTACAGTCCGAATGTATGGGCAGGATAACAAGTTCGAAATCCTTCGAGAGAATTGAGGACAAGTGGACCGGTAGAACTCCAGAGGACCTGGAATGGATTCAGAATTCACGAATCACTGAGACCAAATGAAAACAGTTGAACCTCAATAAGAACTCCCAATATAATTTCTGACTACTACGAACGATTGAACCACGGAGGGATAATCTCCATAACTCTCTCGAACATGACCTCGTGCATAACCCCTATGTGAGAGGGGGGTCCCAGAAAGCCTATACGACAATTGGATTTTCTCTCCCTATTGAAAGATGCTAGTGTTTTTTTTTAATACTTTGGAGAGTTGTACTCATAGCCTAATCCAAAGTGCTAATCCTAGTCTAATGTTGGTGGAATATTATAAAAAAAAATGTTCTAGATCAATTTTAATTAGCATTAATTTTGCACCTGTTCTTTACTCAAGGGTGTATGAAAGTGAAACTTGATGGTATAATGACTCAATTCCCAAAAAATGCATAAGAGATGATAAACAATCTTTTATTTCAATTAATGTCTATTTAAGGGAAGGATAAAAATGTTCTTTTCACTGTTAAACACTAAGATGCAGTATCCTCATGCAATTTTTTCTCAATAAAATCCAATATAATGTTAAAATTTTCATAGAATTGTTCTAAGATCCAAAAACCAATCAGAAAAAAATATATCCTTTAGTTTATGTGTGAATCATAATCAATCTGATGCAAAGATTCCTATGTCAATCATACTTTAATATCAATGAGATTTAGCCAATCAGAGGAAAACTTCACACAAACAAAAACACACTCTCGTTGTGATTAAACAAGAAACAAAAATCTCAAACAAAAGAGAAATGTCGGAAAAATGACCTCAAAGATCAAATGGAATGGTTCATAGATCTCTGATTTTCCTTACCATAGCTTTCATTTAGTTAGATAAATGAGAAGAAAACAATAATTTGATTCCAAGTCTTCAAAGGAGAAGAGTGACTCAAAGTAAGAAAAAAATGTCAAAAAATTCAAACAAAAGGTAATCAATTCTCAGAAAACAAAGTGTTGAAGGTCAAAACAAAGATACACTAAGGTTGTAAGAACTTTGAGCAAATGAAAACAACAAGAAATGGACTCAGAGACTAATTCCCTACAAGATTTCTAATAGAAAAAGAGCAACGCTCTGGTGTCAAGGGAACCAGAGTGTTGCAACGCTTTGTGGAATCCTAGCAGGGAGCGCCAATGCTCTGGTAGCAAAGGCAGGGGAGCACTAGCCTCTCAAAATTCAGAAAAATGCCCAGAAATCCAAAAACTAAAGAAAACTTAGAAATTCAAAGTGTATAGGATGAATTAAAAAGCCAATCAACAGATCTAAGAATTAGAGACGCAATATTAATAAAATAAAAAATGAGCAAAGGATAAAACAAGATCTAGGAAGGAAACCAAAACTGAAAGTTTCGATTTCCCCAGTGGAGTCACCAATTTCTATTATAGGAGAATCCCCATGCAGACAAGTGGATTCCCTCTTGGGCTCTAGACTCCTAAGACCAAGACAGAAAGGGTGCTAACATTGGTCACTGGCATCATTTTAAACCTAGATAAACTAATGTATAGAGAAGAGGAAGAAAGGTTTACCTTTTTAACGATGTTTGTCCTCGCATAGTTCAAGTTGAGCTTTGATCCCTAGGCTCCTCAATAAGTCTTGCAAAACAAACAAAGATAGAACAAGCTTCCTATTCTACTAATATTAGCTTGAAAGTAGATCTATCTAATAGAGACAAGTTCATGTAGAATAAACACAACCTTGAAAGAAACAGGAAAAGCACATATGTATATTAATGAGAACAATAGAGAATACTTATAGACCTTTGATGAAGGTGCAACAACCTCTCCTAGCTCTCCTTGTCCAACCCTTTGCTCAAATAATCCACACAAAATGATTATGCTTCAATGATATCTCCCTTGTGAGATCATAAGTTTGATGCCTTCAATCTCTCCTCCTTTCACCATGAGGAGGCCTCCTTATATAGGCTTGGAGAGGCATAACCACTTAAGAGATTCTTTGGATAGGTTGAGGATCCTTCTCCTTCAGTTGTGGATCTTCCCTAAGATCGAGCCTTGACCTCAGATCTGAATCCAACCAACTCCAGAGACGAGGGGGATTCTTCCCTAATTTTCCTCAACAGTCCAAAATTCACTCAAAAAGGGCCAACACTCCCTCATAATGGGGCACAGAGCATTGCAACACTCCCCCAAAAGAGGGTACAGAGCATTGGCACTCCCTGTGGTTTTTTCCATGGAAAAAGACTTGTACTCTTTGTCAAATAATTTCTCCTTTTCAAAACCATTATTTTGAGGTGTTTTTTAAGTGTTCTTTATAATGTTTTCCAAGACATGACATAGGAAATATGACAATATGATATTTGCGACACTTGCGGCCAAAATGTGACACTTGCGACATTGGTAATGATGACACTAGGCCATCATCATAATGAGTAATTTTGATGTGTAACAGATGGTTCTCCAACTTCACATGGCCATAACTCTCTAATCGTGAGGAGTTATGTGACGTTCCACATACCACCAGAAATGGAATGACATGTACTATCCATCTAGAAAATTATTTCCTGCAACTATATCAAAACTCATACCATTATCCATAAAAAAAAACTTGGTTCCATTACCCAAACCTTTGTGCTAACGGAATTTCTTCAAGGGTTGACATCAATGACAACCAACCCAATTAATCAACAATATCCCCCTTTGGTATTGATGACAACACTCTTATGCAATATTGAATTCATATCACTCATGCTCCCCCTATGACCATTGCTCCCCTTGGAACCATGCCTTTGTAATCTTTCTCCAATCATTTACCTTTGCATCTAATAAATCTCTCCCCCTTTGTCATCAATGACAAAGGTATCTTTCCATATAGGGTTTCTTCCCCTGACTGAAATCTTCCTGAAACTGATCTCCCAACCTAAAATTTCCTCTTTATGGTGCTTCCTCGTGTAAATATAAGACATATAAGATAAGCATTCAAAATCATTCATTTTGGAGTATAAATTACTCCAAGTCTCTGGTGAAGATACTCAAAGGATTCCCTTGGAAGAGGTTTTGTAAAGATGTCTGCCACTTGTTATTTTTTGCCCACGTATTCAACTCTGATGTTCTTCTCTACAATCCATTCCCGTAGAAAGGGATACTTTATAGGAATGTGATTCATCTTGGAGTGCATCATCGGGTTCTTTGAGATATTGATGGCGCTTGTATTATCACAATAGATTGGAATGGGATCATCATACTCAACCTGTATATCTATCAAATTTTATTTCATACATAGAACCTAAGTACAACATGATGTTGTTGCAATATACTCTGCTTTGTATGTAGATAAAGATATCGATGATTGTTTCTTTCTTAGCCAAGATACTAAAAACTCCCCCAAGTAGAACGTTTCTCCATTGGTGCTTCATCGGTCATCAATGGAATGTGACCAATCTGCATCTCTATAGGAAATATGTGATAGATCCTTTCTTTTTGGATACCATAATCCAAACTCCTATGTTCGTTTGATATATCTAAAAATCCTCTTCACTGCTAATACATGTGATTCCTTTGGTGCTGCATGAAATTGTGCCACCTGTCCAATTTCCTACATTACATATGGTCTGGATGTTGTCACATATAGTAAGCTACCAATCATTGACCTATATTGCCTTTGGTCTGTAGACATTGACTCATCACATTTGCTCAACTTGCAACTAGTTTCCATAGGAATGGTAACTAGTTTGCAATCTTCCATTCCAAACCTCCTTAGTGTTTCTATGATATACTTAGTTTGAGAAATACAAATTCCTTGGTTGCTTTGACGTATCTGACGACCCATAAAGAAGGATAGTTCTCCAATTAATGACATTTCAAATTCATTTTGCATATCCTTTGCAAATATCCATCTTAGCCTGTCATCAATACTTCCAAAAATAATATCATCAACATAAACTTCAATTAATAAAATACTATCTTGAGTTACCTTGATGTAGAGGTTGTTGTCTACACTTATTTTTCTGAACCCTACTTGATGTATATATTTATTCAGTCTAGAGTACCATGCTCTAGGATCTTGTTTTAGACCATACAAGGCCTTCTTCAATTTACACACATAATCTGCGTTCTCTGACAATTGAAATCCTTCTTTTTGTTGAATGTTGACTTCTTCTTCAAGTTCCCTATTAAGAAAAGTTGATTTTACGTCCATATGATACACTTTAATATTCTTGGAGCATGCATAAACTAAAATCAATTGGATTGCTTCCATTATGGAAACTAGGGAAAATCTCTTCAAAGTTGATTCCTTCAACTTGTGTGTATCCTTTACATACCAATCTAGCTTTGTTCCTTGTAACATGTCCATCTTCATTCAATTTATTTTTAAAAACCTACTTTGTGCTAATCACATTCTTATTCTTTGGTCTTGGAACCAATTCCCAAGTTCCATTCTTCTCTATTTGATCCAATTCTTCAGCCATGGCCTTATTCTAGAAATCATCCTTACTAGCCTCTTCAAAACTTCTTGGTTCAATCGTAGATAAGAGTCTTTTTTGGCACAGGGGCAGACCCAGGGTTCAACGCTTACAAAAACGCACCAACAAAACCCTAACCATCGACCCTTTTGGAAACACCTACGAAGCAGATGAAGTCTCACCCGAGGTAGAGGGTAGGACTCAGATGTCTGCAACCTTAGTTGAGACACAGATCTGTGATTGTAACACCCTAACAGATCACTTAGCAGTTATAGTTCATTATTAGCTTACAACACATCTAAACCCTAATAATAGATTGTTAGTCAACTGAGAGGGGGGAGTGAATCAGTTGTTACCGTGCTTAAACAATTATGCTTATTTTAAATTCTTTACAAAGCACTCAATGATAATCACAATAATGCAGGGAAATAAGTAATAGCACATTCAACATCAGTCACACATATGAGATACACAAAGATAGATATTTCCTGAGGAAACCCATAAGGGATAAAAACCTCATCTTCTTTATATGATAAGTATTCTTTACATTCTTTACATTATCATACATATGAGCACCAACTCATAATGAGGCTACAACCTCTATTTTGCAAGTTTCTACTTGCTGAGAGCACCAACTCTCTGGTTTCTCTAGCACCAACTAGAAGGAAGCACCAACTCCCTAGTTTCTCTAGCACCAACTAGAGGGAAGCACCAACTCCCCAAGTGTTCCAGCACCAACTGGATGGAAGAACCAACTTCCAATTATACAGGCACCAACCTGTAAAACAAAGAACAACGGTTATCCCTTGCACCACCCTACCACTCAGGTTTCTCTGGCTGCAACCAAATGGAAGCTACAACTCCCTGTGTTCAAGAACCCACTTGAACCTCTAAGGACAATAGTCCTCCCTAGCACCTCCCTACCACCTTGAAATCTAAATATTTTCTATTAAGACTTATTACAGCGATATAAAGTTCTTCAATTGGCTTACCAGTCTCATCACTGTTCTGCTACACTGCGTTGCTCTGTCTAGATCAGTGTATTCTGCACACTCCTTGCACTTTCTGTTCTTTTTCCTTTTATGATCTCTGCACCATGTCCATTCAATGATCCATTCCTCTTCACTGTATTTCATTTGCAGCACCCTCCTCTTTCTACACTCCTGAATCATCAGGACAACAACCCCACCCTCTTCTTTGTCCTGTATACTTATGTTCTCTGTGCAACTTGTGCATATGCTCTCTCCATGCTTATGCATGCTCTCTTCATGTCGAGTGCTCTTCTTGATCATAATTACCACTCTTCATCTTCTCTGGCAGTCAGATCCATGTATCCATCATCAATGGGTGTTAAGCCGAGATTCCTTATCCTATTTGGCAGTTGAGACTCTTCGTCTTCTCCATCAAAGTCGAGCTAATCTTCTCTGTTGCAGTTACAGGCTTCAACACTCTTCCATATATCAATTACCTCTAAGAATAATCTCCATTACACTGGAAGATGCCTCGAGCCTCTTCATATTCTTTGGCAATCACACTGAAGTCTGTTTGATACCTCTGGCAAAAGCTATTAGTCGTTTCTGGCAGTTACAATCTGAAGTGCAACAGTAGCCCTCCGATCTTATTCAAATTCATCTGCACCATTGAATTGACTTCATTGAATATTGCGTTCATTTTTCCATTTCGCACTTTGGCATTTTGGGATCCTCGTGGTAAGGATTTCGTTACTCTCCATGTCCCAATCCCCGAAACTCCGAAATAGAGCTTGTCTGCACTAGCTCCTTCCTCCATCTTCTGCCGATGTGACCAATGGCTGTGACCACAGGCTGAGCCAAAACATTTTTTTCATTTTGGCAAGCCTGTTGTGTGGCATCTCAACTCTCCAAGTCACGATCTTCGAAACTTTGAAATGGAGCTTGCGAGTTCGAGTTCTTCTCTACAGCTCTTTGATCTCCATATCAATGCTCCATAATCCGAGGTGATTGGACGGCTATCCTCTGCCCCGATACTTCACCCTTCGGGACTTTGGGGGAGTGATGGAGTTAAAATTCCCGAAGAAAAAACTCCCAGAGTGAGGTCAGTCTTGCGTCACTCGATGACGTTTCGTGACCCGAGTGGTTGCCACATGTCACTTAGAATTGTGAATTCTAGTGGCCTGAAATGCCAAATCAACTTGACACTTGTCATTGTCTAATCTTCCATGTGTAATAGTCTTCCACCTATCCTTTCTGACGTGGTCTACCACATTCACCTGTCAGCCCAGATCACTTCGCGCTTTCGCATATCGCGATTTCGACATTCTTGATGTGAAAGTTCTCAACACCTCCACCTCCCGGTCTGTGAAACTCTGAAATGGAGTCAGATCAACTTTTCAGTTTTTTGCACTTCGCAACTTCGAGCTTCCTGTCGTGAAAGTCCTTGACATCTCCAACTCCCGGTATCCGAACCTCCGGTATGGAGTCTTTGACATTTTGCAATTTCGCATTTCGCGACTTCAGGTTTCCTGTGTTGAAGAGTCTGGACTCTTGACTTCTCAATCTCTTGGTATCTGAAACTCTGGTAGATGTGCCTGTTTCGTTATTTTGGGGTTTCACATTTCGCCATTTTGGCATTTCGTGTCGTGAGTTGCTTCCTTGACTCCTACAATGCCTGGTATCTGAAACTCCGAAATGGAGTTTACGCTTCTGATCTTTCCATGCAGTTATCCCTGCGCTGCTGATCTTCCTTGCTTGCCTGTTTTCCATCAAATAAACAAGAACAGTCTTGCACTCTTTGTGCACCTCTGCACTATCTCTTCTGAGCTTACATTGTCCCTGTTTTGCCATCGCTGGATACTCTGATCTTGCCATCAATGAAAAGCACACCTGCCTATAAACATGCCAACAATCTACCCCTTTGGCATTGATGGAAACCCTGAACGGCTAAGCTAATCTGTTTGAACCTCCAACTGTAGCATCCAATCTTGACCACTCCTTTTCTCCCCCTTTGACATCAATTTCAAAGAAAAAATGCTTCCCCTGAGCTGTTGCAGTATTTTTAGAAGGTATCAGATATTCAATTAATACAAAAACTCCCCCTAACAAGATGGACTCTCTTAGGTGTGAGACGGGATGACACCCAGCTTCTGTCTGAGATATTCAAATGGTGTCTTGGCTAGGGGTTTAGTAAAGATGTCTACAATTTGTTCTGTGGTTGGAATGTAATGGACTTGAACAACCTGATTGGTGACCTGCTCTCTCAGAAAATGGTATTTTATGGGAATATTCTTGGTCTTGGAGTGGAGTACAGGATTCTTAGACACACTGATGGCACTAGTGTTATCATAATGAATTGGGATTGGTGCTGCATATTTTACCTCCAAGTCTGTAAGTGTCTAAATCATCCATAATACCTGAGTGCAACAGGTAGCAACAACAATGTACTCTGCCTCTATAGTCGATAAAGAAATGGAACTTTGCTTTTTACTAAGCCATGCTACTAACGAGTCACCCAGGAAGAATGCTCCTCCACTGGTGCTTTTTCTCTCATCAACAATAGTTTTCCCAATCTGCATCTGAATAAGCAGTTAACTAAAAATTCTGATTTTTGGGATACCACAGACCATAAGTCATTATTTCTTTCAAATACCTGAATATCCTTTTGACAGCTAGAAAATGACTTTGTTTAGGTGCAGACTGAAATCTTCCTACCATTCCAACAACATGCATTATGTCTGGGCGAGATGTTATGATGTACAGTAGGTTGCCTATCATTGACCTATATGAACTTTGATCAACATCAAGTGAGTCATCATCCTTGCTTAATTTGCATCCAGTAACCATAGGTGTGCCCACAGGTTTAGAATCTTCCATTTGAAACCTTTTCARCATTTCTCTTAGATATTTTTCTTGAGAAATGAACATCCCTTCAGACCTCTGAGTAATTTGTAGACCAAGAAAAAATGGCAGTTCACCTATCATAGACATTTCAAACTCAGACTCCATGGCAAAAGCAAACCATTTTACCAATGAATCCTTATTACATCCAAAGATGATGCCATCTACATAGACCAACACAATGAGCAAATCATCACCCTCCATTTTGATATATATATTATTGTCAACTGTTCCTCTCTTGAACCCTTTGTCTTTGAGATACGTATCCAGTCTGTGATACTAGGCACGAGGAGCTTGTTTTAACCCATATAAATCTTTCTTCAGCTTGCATACTAAGTCAGGGTTATCAAACAGTTCAAAACCCTCTGGTTGTTCCATATAGACTTCTTCATTTAAATCTCCATTTAGAAAAGCTGACTTGACATCCATT
>JZKD02S0026037.1:78250-113225 GCA_000966675.3 Picea glauca | reverse complement strand
AGTTTTCAGCTTTGGATTCCTTTGCTGATTCAGAATGGTGGCTAATCCTTCTGAGGCTTTGATACTTGATAGATTTTGATTATACAAGGCTTGAAACTTCTCCATCTCTTTCCTAATTTTCACTACTTCTTGTTCTAATGCTTCACATTTTTCCTTCTTTTCTGATAGTTGTCGTTTCAGAATGTCTTTGATTTTCTTTGCCTCTTCTAATTCTACTTTTAGTAGGACAAGGTCATCATCAGGTTATTTACTGTCTTTCTCGAACTGTATCAGCAATTGTCTTTGCTTTTTGTTCTTGATTCTTAGTCTGTCAATCTCTTCTAGTGCACTGATCAGTTCTCCTTCCAAGTCAACCACAGTTTCTTCTTCATTAACATCACTCCCTGTGTTGTTATTATCATAATCCTCTTTGGCCATAAGTATGAAGTCATTTAGTTTATCTTCAATAGAGGAGTCATTGTCTTCATCATCTGAAGGATCATCATCATTGTTTACGCATAGACTTTTCTTCTTAAAGTTATTCTCTTTAAAGAAATTTTTGTGTTTGTACTTCTCCTCATCATCATATGTCTGATCCTTTCCTTTGTGGGGACATTTATTTGCAAAATGGCCTATCCTATCATAGTTGAAACATTTGAAAGGCAGTTTACCTTTGTATTTGCATGATCCCTTCTTCAGTCTTTTCACAAATTTTTCTTCAATTTCATCGGGCTTAGAATCCTCATTCTTGTCTGCTTTAAATGATGCTTCTCTCAAGGTGGGTTTATCTTTGAATATTCTCATTTCATATGCAGTCAATGTTCCTATAAGTTGATCAAACTCCAAGTTTTTTAGATCATTAAGTTCTTCTATAGCAGAGACCTTTGGTTTGAACCTATCTGGGAGAGATCTCAAGATTTTATGAACTAAAGAAGGTTCCTCAATTGTTTCACCAAGTGCCTTCATTGCATTTACCATTTATTCTACTCTTAGAAAGTATTTTCCAACAGTTTCATCTTCCTTTATCTTCAGTTGTTCAAACTGTATTTTGTAGGTTTGAAGCTTGGCATCCTTTACCTTTTCATTACCTTCATAACTGCTAATGCGTTTGTCCCACATTTCTTTGGCATTTCCTACGTGCATAAATTTTACGAATTTTGCTTCTGCAAGCCCACTCAAAATAGCATTCATAGCCTTAGCGTTGAAGATAAATTCTAGCTTGTCATCCTTATTAGCTAGTACAACTGGCTTTACATAACCAATGTCTACCACATCCCTGACATCTGCACCTAAAGCCATTATGTAGGTTCTCATTCTAACTTTCCAGAAGGCAAAGTTTGTTCCATTAAACAGAGGGGCCTTATTGGTTGAATCTCCCTCATGGCTTGACATGTTTAAGCTCGAGGATATGCCCTTAGATAAAAGGGTTTGGCTCTGATACCAATTGTTGGACAACTGAGAGGGGGGGTGAATCAGTTGTTACTGTGCTTAAACAATTATTCTTCTTTTAAATTCTTACAAGGTACTCAATGATAATCACAATAATGCAGGGAAATAAGTAATGGCTCATTCAGCATCAGTCACATATATGAGATACACAGAGACATATATTTCCCNTAAAGAAATTTTTGTGTTTGTACTTCTCCTCATCATCACATGTCTGATCCTTTCCTTTGTGGGGACATTTGTTTGAAAAATGACCTATCCTACCACAGTTGAAACATTTGAAAGGCAGTTTACCTTTGTATTTTCCTGATCCCTTCCTCAGTCTCTTCACAAATTTTTCTTCAATTTCATCGAGCTCAGAATCCTCATTCTTGTCTGCTTTAAATGATGCTTCTCTGGAGGTGGGTTTATCTTTAACTATTCTCATTTCATACGCAGTCAATGTTCCTAGAAGTTGATCAAACTCCAAGGTTTTTAGATCATTAAGTTATTCTATAGCAGAGACCTTCAGGTTGAACCTATCTAGGAGAGATCTCAAGATTTTTTGAATGAAAGAAGGTTCCTCAATTTTTTCACCAAGTGCTTTCATTGCATTTACCATTTATTCTACTCTCAAAAAGTATTTTCCAACAGTTTCATCTTCCTTCATCTTCAACTGTTCAAACTATATTCTGTAGATTTGAAGCTTGGCATCCTTTACCTTTTCATTACCTTCATAACTGCTAATGAGTTTGTCCCACATTTCTTTGGCAGTTCCTAGGTGCATAAATTTTACGAATTATGATTTTGCAAGCCTACTCAAGATAGCATTCATAGCCTTAACGTTGAAGCTAAATTCTAGCTTGTCATCCTTATTAGCTAGTACAACTGGCTTTACATAACCAGTGTCTACCACGTCCCAGATGTCTGCACCTAAAGCCATTATGTAGGTTCTCATTCTAACTTTCCAGAAGGTAAAGTTTGTTCCATTGAACAAAGGGGACTTATTGGTTGAATTTCCTTCATGGCTTGACATGTTTAAGCTCTAGGATCTGCCCTTAGATAAAAGGGGTCGGCTCTAATACCAATTGTTGGTCAACTGAGAGGGGGGGGGGGTGAATCAGTTGTTACCGTGCTTAAACAATTATGTCTATTTTAAACTCTTTACAAAGCACTCAATGATAATCACAATAAGTAATAGCACATTCAACATCAGTCACACATATGAGATACACAGAGACAGATATTTCCTGAGGAAACCCAGAAGGGGTAAAAACCTCTTCTTCTTTATATGATAAGTAATCTTTACATTCTTTACATTATCATACATATGAGCACCAACTCATAATGAGGCTGTAACCTCTGTTTTGCAAGCTTCTACTTGCTAAGAGCACCAACTCTCTGGTTTCTCTAGAACCAACTAGAAGGAAGCACCAACTCCCTGGTTTCTCTAGCACCAACTAGAGGGAGGCACCAACTCCCCAAGTGTTCCAGCACCAACTGGATGGAAGCACCAACTTCCAATTATACAAGCACCACCCTACCACCCTGGTTTCTCTGGCTGTAACCAGATGGAATCTACAACTCCCTGTGTTCAAGCACCCACTTGAACCTCTGAGGAAAACAGTCCTCCCCAGCACCTTCCTACCACCCTGAAATCTAAATATTTTCTATTAAGACTTATTAAAGAGATATAAAGTTCTTCAATTGGCTTACCAGTCTCATCACTGTTCTGCTACACTGTGTTGCTCTGTCTGCATCAGTGTCTTCTGCACACTCCTTGTACTTTCTTTTCTTTTTCCTTTTATGATCTCTACGCCACTTCCATTCAATGCTCCATTTCTCTTCACTGTATTTCAACTGCTGCACCCTCCTCCTTCTACACTCCTGAATCCTCACGACAACAACCCCACCCTCTTCTTTGTCCTGCATACTTATGTTCTCTGTGCAACTTGTGCATACGCTCTCTCCATGCTTCTGCATGCTCTCTTCATGTCGAGTGCTCTGCCTGATCATAATTGCTACTCTTCAACTTATCTGGCAGTTAGATCCATGTGTCCATCATCACTGGGTGTTAAGCCGAGATTCCTTAGCCTGTCTGGCAATTGAGACTCTTTGTTTTCTCCATCAAAGTCAAGATAATCTTCTCTGTTGTAGTTACAGCCTTCAACACTCTTCCATCTGTCAATCACCTCTAAGAATAATCTCCATTACAATGGAAGATGCCTCGAGCCTCTTCATCTTCTCTGGCGATCACACTGAAGCCTATTTGATACCTTTGGAAAAAGCTATCAGTTGTTTCTGGCAGTTACAATCTGAAGTGCAATAGTAGCCCTCCGATCTTATTCAAATTCATCTGCACCATTGGATTGACTTCATTGAATCTTGCGTTCATTTTTCCATTTCGCACTTCGACATTTTGGGATCCTCGTGGTAAGGATTTCGTTACTCTCCATGTCCCGATCCCTGAAACTCTGAAATAGAGCTTGTCTACACTAGCTCCTTCCTCCATCTTCCGCCGATGTGACCAATGGCTGTGACCACAGGCTGAGCCAAAGCATTTTTTTCATTTTGGCAATCCTGTTGTGTGGCATCTTGACTCTCCAAGTCGTGATCTCCGAAACTCCGAAATGGAGGTTGTCGGTTCGAGCTCTTCTCTACAACTCTTCGATCTCCAGATCAACGGTCCACAATCTGAGGTGATCGAATGACTATCCTCTACCCCGGGACTTCATCCTTCGGGACTTTGGGGGAGTTATGGAGTTAAAATTCCCGAAGCAAAAACTCCTAGAGTGAGGTCAGTCTTGCGTCACTCGATGACGTGTCATGACCTGAGTGGCTACCACATGTCACTAAGAATTGTGAATTCAGTGGCCTAAAATGCCAAATCAACTTGACACTTGTCGTTGTCTGATCATTCCATGTGTCATAGTCTTCCACCTATCCTTTCTGACGTGGTTTGCCACATTCACCTCCTAGATCTGTCAGCCCAGATCACTCCGCGCTTTCACATATCACGATTTCGACATTCTTGATGTGAAAGTTCTCGACACCTCCACCTCCCGGTCTATGAAACTCTGAAATGGAGTCAGATCAACATTTTGGTTTTTCGTACTTCGCAACTTCGAGCTTCCTGTAGTGAAATTCCTTGACATCTCCAACTCCCGGTATCCGAACCTCCGGTATGGAATCTTTGACATTTCACGATTTCGCATTTCGCAACTTCGGGTTTTCTGTGTTGAAGAGTCTCGACTCTTGATTTCTCAATATCCCGGTATCCGAAACTCCGGTAGATGTGCCTGTTTCGTTAATTCGGGGTTTCACATTTCGTCATTTCGACACTTTGTGTCGTGAGTTTCTTCCTTGAATCCTCCAATGATCGGTATCTAAAACTTCGAAATGGAGTTTACTCTTCTAATATTTCCATGCAGTTATCCTTGTGCTGCTGATCTTCCTTGCCTGCTTGTTTGCCATGAAATAAAAAAGCACAGTTTTGCTCTCTTCGTGCACCTCTGCACTATCTCTTTTGAGCTTACGTTGTCCCTATTTTTCCATCGCTACATACTCTGATCTTTCCATTAATGACAAGCACACTTGCCTGTAAACATGCCAACATAGATCAACACAGTATCCACACATATCCAATAGATTCAAGCACTAAGCATACCAACATAGATCAGATCTAGCATTCATTCAAATTATTTAGGACTAAGCTATCACATTAGATTCTACTAATCATATATCAGTGCACTAAGCATTTAACCACGTGAACAATAGAACAACCATAAAGCACTAAGAAACCACAACATGGGGTATACGTGGTTCACCCCCACCCTAGGGCTACGTCCACCAACTCTTCTTCTTTATTTATTTTTGTCAATATTCTACATGCACAGAGCCATGATATCTTACTCCACAGAGGACAAGATATCTGCACACACTCCACTATATCCTCCTTCCCTGAGTTACATCACAAATCCTCTTCACAATCTCTTACAATCACTTGCACTTAGCTATGCAAGTTCTCAACATAGCATGCACAAAGCACTTACAAGTTGAACTTAGCACAATGTCTAGCCTCTCTTCGATCACATAGATCGAACTACTTCCTACATCGCCTAGCTTTCTATTTATACATTACAAAAAGGGACTAAACATGGGTAAAACCATGGGCCGACATCCCCATACCCATTACATAAGACCAAAACCCAAAAATCCCAAAAAAGGGGTCAAGATCCCATGATCTCCGCTTCGACTTGCACTCTACCTTCGAC
Source organism: Picea glauca (assembly GCA_000966675.3). Lineage (NCBI taxonomy): Eukaryota > Viridiplantae > Streptophyta > Pinopsida > Pinales > Pinaceae > Picea > Picea glauca. The sequence continues at coordinate 107,547 of JZKD02S0026037.1, read as the reverse complement.
AGCCTGTCGAAGTCCCAAAAGTAGGTCAAACATGAACAAGGATCGTCACAACTTGGTCAAGGGCCAATAGGCCCCCAGCACTCACCTGTGACTCGTATAGCTAGCTCTGCTTCAAAATACTCGATCTTGGCTTGAGTTGCTTCGACCTGTTGCTACACCATGACCTCCTGCTCGGCGAACTCCTGAAGAATTGCCTCGTTCACAGGTCCCTCTAAGCATTGTTCGACTGAAGTGACTACTTGTTCCAGCTCTTCTCCTTGTCCTTTAATCTCTTCAAACAGTTGGAAAGCCTCATCCTGTATTGGTTGGAGCCTCTAAGTCACTTCCATGACTTTTCTCTGAATGGTGTGGACCTGCTGTTGAGAAGTGCGCTTTTCTTGGGATCACTTCATTCTCTCAACAGCTAACAGGGGCTTCAATTGCGCCTGTACTGTTTATGCTTGCTTATTCGTCTCCTGAAGCTGTGACTCCAGTGCCTTCAATTCAGGATCCTCAGTGAGTTGCTCATAAGTCTAGGCACTATGATCACTTAGTTGTTTACATTCCATGGTGAGGGCCTTGATTCTCTAAACTGCGCTTCGAGCAGTTGCTTCTCTTTGATCTTGTACATCCGACGGAGTGTTGGGCACTGTTCGTAGCTCTAAGTCCGCTATTCTTTGTTAAAGTTGTTGGATAGCTTCCACGAGCTATGCTACTTGATGATCCACTCAGTCTCCTACCTTTGGCTCTAATCCCATCACAGAGCGAAGTGCTCTGTCGATTGCTTCTTTGAATCCAATTTGCTCTGCGAGAAACTTCTTTTTCTCTTGCTGGAGCTCTGCTTTCTCCTCTTCAAACATGGTTTGAAGGTCATCTTTCTCCTTTTGTGCAACCTAGTGTTTCTCTACCATTTCCTCTTGGGATTGTTTCAGGGCCATTGTGTCCTGGTCTTTCTCAACTTGTGCTCGACAAAGGTGAGCTTCAGTCACATCAACTAGTCTGTGGAGTTAGGCAGGATGATCTCCCAACTCTGGTTCTTCTAATGGCGGGGGCACAGTGGATACTGCGTGGTTGGATTGAAGGGCTTGTTGTACCCCTCTGAGTTCAAGCTCGATCCTATTGTACATCTCCTCCTATTTGTCTTCATGTTTCTACAATATATCCTGCAAGGCATCTACTACATGTGTGATGATGAAGTCGAAGTCATCTACAGTGAGAACAGTCTGCATCTTAGTCAAGGTGGCTCTGGAATTATTTCGGGAAGTGGGTTTCATGGGGGAAACATTCCTCTTCTTCAAGGTATCAACCTCATCAACAAGATCCCTAGGCGGTGTTACTTTTCCCTACTTCTGCTGATATTTTTTTCCATTGGTCTCTTCTTGATCTACTTTGTCATTACCCCCTTGACCAAGTGATATTGAAGAAGTTTCTTCTGATGCACTGCTCAATTTTTGGACCTCTTCAGTCTTCTTCCTTATGTTGGGTCCAAGGGTATCCTTTACTTTATGAGTGGTATTCGGGCTGTCAATTAGTTCAGGGTCTGATATTTCGACGGGGTTAGCGGGGATGAGGAGCTATGCCGACCAATCCTTGGTTATCTCTTCGAGGCCCTCCTCTGTGAGCTTGTAGTATGACTAAAGATCTTCTTTATGCTCATATTCACACGTGGTGATATAAATGAAGTGTCGATCTGCGTGGAACTTCATGAGGGGTCGGAATCGATGTAGGGTGTTTGATGTCATGTGAGGGACAACTTCGATAGCCCTCTTCATTTGGAGATAATATGTATGAAAAACCACGTTCGACTGCCACTGTTTTCCCATATCGCTCGAGTACCAGCGCATGGTGAACTTCAAAGCGAGCAACTCAAATGACTCAATGTCCAATAAGGTCGCACCTTTCGAAATCTCTCAAGCGGTAAATGCAACGAGGATCAAGAGCCAGCTAAAGTGGAACTCATAGCCCTAATCCTGAGCTTCGCGACAGTCTAATTCTAGATGTTTGACCAAGTACTTCACCCAGTTAATCTGGAGTCCTTCTACACATTTCCCAGTGATGTCAACAATGAATCATGTGACCTATGTAGGTTGGTTCTTTGTCACAAGATTTCCTGTGATCAACTGGCAGGCCAGGCGCACTGCGCCATTCTGGATGGAAGCTACCTTGTAGCCTCGCGTTCCCTTTTCTCCATCACCATATGTGTCTTTGATATTCTATGCCAATGCGTGATCTGTAGCCTTCCCTGGGTAGAAGTCTTGTGGATCGAGTCCCTGCATACTCAATCCGATGATCCTATGGATCAACGTCAGATTGAATATGATGCATCGGTCTAGCCATAGGTAGCCGCCATGGTAGCACGAGAGCATAAGCTTAACATAGGTGTTAACCTCCTGGTGCCTTCCAAAGTGTGGAATATTCATTACATTGGAGAGGGTAGATTGCATGAGGTTCATAGTCCATGGCTGGGGGACTATTTTTGAGTTCCTCCCCTTCATCCTGGTCAGGTATTTGTAAGGAGAGAGCATACTATGGTTCTTGTGGTCTCCTAGGTTGATGTCCCTGAACTTCAACATCGTAATATTTTCCTGTTGTGTTCTAACTACATGTATCCCCTTCGGGAGGTACGTAGTAACCATGGTGTAATCAAAGTCCCTCGAGACACTATCATGACTCACTGCGCCAGCCATAGGCGGGATGTAGTCAGGTAGGATGGTCAGGATTAACTTCACGTTCGCTAGGTCATCTCTGTGCTTGGTTCTCTTATCTAATGTCGGTTGGGATGGTTAGGATCCATGAGCATTCGACGAAGAGGCTTTCACTCCTCTCGTTGATGACACTTGAATACCTCCAGACATTACTTTTTCGGCCATGAGATTGATGAGAACTTCTTCGACAGCCTTCTCTGTGGCATTGATCTCATCTGACATACACACTCAATATCGGATAACTCAGGTGGATGAATGAGTGCACAATGTAATGGAATAGGTGTCGATCTCAATAAACACAACATGGTAGCAATGAGTTGGCTTGGATACAATTCAAAAAAGTGTTCTCGGTGCAACAGTCGATGGACTAAGTAGACACGATGTAACGGATATCTCCAATGGATTATAGGCCTTCATCAATGAGGTTATGTCCATTGTGGCATGGTCCCAAAATTCTGATGGTGAGTCTTCAGGTCAGTACTATTGTTTTAACTGTTTGGGGCGTCATTATAATGGTTATAATGCTTCCAACGACTATATCGCTTCTCCATGGCGAAGTGCCATGTTGCGCTGTTCTGATATCCCAACGAAGTTCCAGTCTTACAAACCTTCTTTCTGTGAAGTCCCCTATGGAACCTTTTGTAACTTTTCTATATTTTCTCTCTTCTTACTGAGCTTTCTATCCTTCTTCCTAGTGATCTTTGTCTTGATATTCCTCTTTCCATTATGATTCTTATCTCCCTTTGGCATAATAATTTTGTGTTGTTGAGATACTTTCATAAGGTTAGAGAGTAATACTTATTCTTTATCTCGGTTAGGTGTTCTACTCGTCTGTGAGTCTGCTTTTGTTCTTTCAACTTCGACATCTGAGCTTATGGTTATAAGTAGCTTTGATATGTTCTCTTGTTCTTCAATCAAGTGTGCTATCCTCCTAGTCATGAAATATTTTAATTCTTTCTTCTTCTGCTCTAAGACTTCCTCTTCTTTTCTTCTAGCCTGATCCTTTCCAATCCAAAGTTTCCCTAGTAATATAGCAAATGGGGTGTTGTTCTCAACAAATTTAACAACCTCAAAATCTTCCCCTGTCGAAGTTACATGACCACTCATAGATATCTGGGTGAGTCTTCCACATAGGTTTATCAACTTTCCTCTAAATAATCTTATTCCTCCTAATGAAGGAATCATAGCAAGCTTTCCTAAAGTTTCCCAAGTTCTTTATGTCATGATATTTACCTGTGTTTCTTCATCCAGGACACAGTCAATGTCGAATTCTCCTATTCTTACTTCCATGTGATCTTGTCCTTTGAAGATATCTGATAAGTTGATATTATTTTGATCATTCAGGGTTTCTTTCATTTGTAGCAAGACATTGTTTGATTTTTTCTAGGTTTCTTCCATGGTCTCAGTTTCTTGACCTTCCTCAGGGTTTTCTTATCTCATATTCATTCTTTCGAGCCTAACAATCATTCTAGGGCAATCTAAAACTTCATTATCCATGGCTTTACAACAAAGACAACTAGGTCTTCTACCAAAGCATTCCTTAGCAAGATGTCCCAGTCTTCTGCAACTGTAACAAAGAGTTAATGCTCTCTTTCTTTTAAATCACCCCCAGCCTTTCCTGTATTGCGCACTAGGATCATAGTAGCTAACTTGCAAAAAATTATTTTTAGGGTCTTGCATCCATTTGTTAGTCCAAACATTATTTCCATGCATAGGAATAACATATCTTTCACTATTTTTGTCAGATCTACTCATATCAAACCTTCTTTCATCTAGTTGTGCCCTACTTTTCAAGCTAGGAAAATTTTTATGAAACATACCTCGATCGATACTTTTGAAACAAAACTTTCCACTTATCTTACCTTTTCAATCAAAAACTTTCACTGTTCCTACCTTTATCAGAGCACAAAGCTTTAAGGTCTTACCTCTTTAACCAAAACTTCTTGCTTTACTTTTATCAGAGCACAAATCTTTCATGTCTTACCTCTTTTCTTCAAATCTGACTTTTCTTCTTTGGCACAGAGCTTCAGAGGTCAAGTAGAATATTGTGCACTAGGGCAACAGATCTACGCGTGGAGATTTCTCTTTTATGTAGTTCCCAGCAATCACAGTTTCATATCCCAACAACGGAACCATTTGTTGGCACAGGGGTAGACCCAGGGTTCAACGCTTACAAAAGTGCACCAACAAAACCCTAACTACTGGCCCTTTCGGCAACACCTACGAATCAGATGAAGTTTCACCCGAGGTAGAGGCAGGGGTGGTTGTAGGACTCAGATGTCTGCAACCTTAGCTGGGACACAGATATGTGATTGTAACACCTTAACAGAGAACTTAGCAGTTATAGTTCAGTAATATTCAGTCTTAGCTTACAATGCAGTTAAACCCTAATAATAGATCAGTGTAGTATCCACACAAATCCAATAGATTCAAGCACTAAGCATACCAAAATAGATCAAATCTAGAATTCATTCAGATTATTCAGTGCTAATCTATCACATTAGATTCTTCTAAGCATATATAAGTGCACTAAGCATTTAACCACATGAACAAGAGAACAACCATAAAGCACTAAGCAACCACAACACGAGGCATATGTGGTTCACCCCCACCCTGGGGCTACATCCACCAACTATTATTATTTATTTCTTTCTGTCAATCTTCTACATGCACAGAGCCATGATATATTACTCCGTAGAGGACAGAAGATCTACGCACACTCTACTAGATCCTCCTTCCCTGATTTACAGCACAAATCCTCTTCACAGTCTCTTACAATCACTTGCACTTAGCTCTACAAGTTCTCAACATAGCATGCACAAAGCACTTACAAGTTTCACTTAGCACAATGTCTAGCCTCTCTTCGATCACATAGATCGAACTACTTCCTACATCGCCTAGATTTCTATTTATACATTACAAAAAGGGCCTAAACATGGGTAACCCCATGGATCGACATCCCCATACCTGTTACATAAGCCCAAAACCCAAAAATCCATAAAAAGGGGCCGAGATCCAGTGATCTCCACTTTGACTTCCGCTCTGCCTTTGACAACCTGTCGAAGTCCCAAAAGTAGGTAAAAAATGACCAAGGATCCTCACAACTTGGTCAAGGGCCAACACTGTTAGGTGCATTTTTTCTGCTGAATGGAGTATTCTTCTAGTCTCAACTCCTACACCTTTGTTTCCAATAATATGATATGAAGGATGATTCTTCTATAATTGTTTTCTAGGTGTATTTGGAGGCACTTATTGAACTTGTTCTTCTACTTTTGTCTTCTCCTCTTCATATTCCCCTTCTACTTCTTCCTCAACTTTTTTTCTTCTTCGTAAAGTTGTTCCATTGATTCATTTTCTTCTTCCTTTAATTATCGTCCACCTATTTCATCAATTTTTACATTGATTTTTTCCACAAATTTGTTCAACCTCAGATTATAACACTTGTATGCTTTCCTTGTACTTGAGTAACCAACAAGTACTCCTTTGTCCACACAAGAGTCAAACTTTCCCATTCTGCCATCTTCTCTTTTGATGTAGCATTTTCTTCCAAATACCTCTAAGTGTTTCACATTTCCTGGTCTTCCTTTCCATATCTTGTAGGGAATTTTGTCATTGTTGATTTTGAGCATTACTCTGTTTTGAATGTGAATTATTTTATGCACTACATGTGTCCAAAAAATGTCTATCAATATTTAATCCATTAGCATTGTTCGAGCCATTTCCTTTACTGTCATGTTCTTTCTTTCAACAATTCCATTTTGTTGAGGTGCCCTAGCAATGGAGAATTTCCTTTTCATTCCATGTTTGTTGCAGTAGTCCATAAATTAATTTGAAGTGAACTATCCTCCATTATCATATCTCAAACATTTTATTTTTGAATCCATTTCATTTTTAACCATTTCCTTGTAGACCTTGAAGTTTTCAAAAGATTCTGACTTATTCTTGAGAAAGAAAACTACATTCATTCTTGTATAATTGTCAACTATTAACATAAAGTATTTCTCACCTTTTAAACCCTTTGTTGTATTTGGTCCAACTATATCAATATGCACAATTTCCAGTAGTCTTGTCGTTGAATATTCCTTTGATTTGAACATGGTCTTTGTTTGCTTTCCTTGTTGACAATGATTTCATAAACTATTGGTTGGTTTCATGATCTGGGGCATTTCTCTAACTACTTCCTTTTTGCTGAATCTGACAAGGTTATCAAAGTGTATGTGACCCATTCTTTTGTGCCATAGACAACATTCATCTTCCTTTCCTAGACAACATTTTTTATTTCCAATTTCACTTAATACATATATGTTGCTTGAAGTTCTTGCAGCTGTTGCAATCAATTTTATTGAACCTTATTTTCTTATATCCCACTTTTGTGAATCGAAATTAATTTTATGAACTTGGTCACACATTTGACTTACACTTAGAAGATTATGTTTCATATCGTCTACTAGTAGAACATTTTCTACCTTGGTATTCTTGTTTCCAATTCCGATTGTGCCTTTTCCAATGATTTTAGCTTAATCATCATTTCCAAAGGATATTGATCCATCTCTTTCCTTTCATAATGTAAGAAACTTGTTTTTATCACATGTAATGTGTTTTGAACAGCCACTGCCAACATACCAACCATGTTTCTTCTAATTATCTTGTAGAGCGAGTGTGCATTCTTCATTTCTATATTGATTCTTCTTTCTTATCCATGTTCTCTTATGAGGTTCCTATCTATGACTATTGTAGTATTGGTGTCGTTCTCTAGGAGGGACTGTCATTCTACAATGTTTGTCCATGTGTCCAAAGTTGTTTCACTTTTAGCATTCCACTTCAGCACTCAATGATTCAAACTTGTTGTAGCTTCTTCTTTGTATTTCAATAGGCCTTCTTGGATAACCATTTTATGTATGAATTTCAAAGTAGTTTATGTTCCTCCTATTAGCTATGCAAATTACATATTTATGTCCAAAATTATTGCATGCATAGAATAAACCAAAAAATATAGTTTGATACCTGGGAGTTGAAGATATTCTGAAAGGAGTTACTTTTATGAATCCTTCTTCTTCCCGAGGCCTATTTTTTTCTATTGCTCGTTGATTCTGAAATCTGAATCTTCTCGGTGGAGGAGTGACCCTATGCTATTCCTTGTAGGTCTTCCTATCCTCTTTGATTGTTTCTGCATAACGTTTTGGATGTGTTTCTTGTTCTGTTGTTTTGGATCTTGATCCATTTTTTGTCTAATTGTATCCAAGTCCAGACTTGTCATGATGAGGCTTTTGACCACTGATAATGTCATCCAAAACTTTTGAGTTGTTCTGCATATTTTTCTTTTGAATATCATTTCTTAATGCGACAATATTTGCTTCCAAATTTCCAATCATCTTGTCTCTTTCTTCTAGTTGTGCTTTGAGTGCTTCTTCAATTCTTTTATCTTCTTCTATTTGAACCTTCAATTTCATGATCATTTGTTCTAGTTCCTGGTTGTTTTATTTCTTGTCTAGTTCTTGTAGCTTCTTGTTTTTCTTCTTTTCTCTTCTTATAACTTCTATGGCACTCAACAATTATTCTCAGTATTCAACTTATGCCTCCCCATACTGTTCTTCGGTGTCTTCTTTATCATATTCTTCTATTTCCATGAATAGAACTCTTTATGTCTCACTGTCACTGACTTCATCTTCATATGATGAGGAGATGCATAAGCTTTTCTTGAAAGCTTTCTTTTTGGTTCTTTTTCCTTTATATGTTTTTTGTCTATTTGAGTAATCTTCATCATTCCTCTTATTTTTATTATGGGGACATTTTTAAGAAAAATTACCAATACCATCACAATTAAAACAAATCAATGGAGGCTTACCTTTATATCTATCGTTGGTTCCCTCGTTCAATCTTCTGACAAAGTTGGCCACTTCTTCTTCATCATCTTCTGAGAAGTCATTGTTGTTTATATGTTCCCTTTTCTTTCCCTTTTGCTTTGACCTTTTGGATTCTTTGAAAGCTTCTTCTTTTATTTCTGGATTGTCCTATTCAGTTCTCCTTTCATATGCTATGAATATTCCATGTAGTTCATCCATGCTTATTGAGTCTAGATCTCCTCTTTATTTTAGTGTTGATATCTTAGGATAAAATCTCATAGGAAGAGATCTTAGTACCTTTTGAACAATTACAGATTCTTCAATTTATTCTCCCAATCCTATGATTGCATTCACTGTTTCATCGACTCGTAAGAAGTAAGCTGCAATATTCTCATCTTCCTTCATATTTAGTTGTTCAAATTGACCTCCGTAAGTTTGAAGTTTTGTTGCTTTGAGTTTTGACTCTCCATAAATATTTTTAATTTTGTCCCAAATCTCTTTAGCGGATTTACAATGTACAACTTTGGTATATACAGATTCACCAAGACCATTCAGAAGTGCATTTGTGGCTTTGGAAGTATTTTGACTGAGTTTCATTTCTTTTTCACTTGTTGGCGGAACTACTGGTTCTTTATATCCATCTACTATTGATTGTCAAATTTCAAATCCATGTGTATGTATATATGTTTTAATCCTTCTACTCCAGAATGTATACTTTTGTCCATCAAACTGTGGTATTCCATTTTTATACATGTTTTTTCTCTCCATGATATACCTTTCAGTGGCTAAACTGATTTATGAAGGAACCTAATCTGATTCCAATTGTTGGATTACTGAGAGGGGGGGTGAATCAGTAATAGAGAAATTTAATCCTTTTTAACCATAAAATGCAAGTGTTATATCAATGTAGCATTATCATCCAATATTTTTAGAGTAAATAAACAATGAACAAATGAGAAATCATACACATACATAGTACACCAGTGTTTTTACATGGAAACCCAAAGCGAGAGAAAACCACATAATGATTTTTCTTATATGTCTTTAAGAATTTCATTCATTGGAAGAACTGACTTCCTTTGTTTTTTAGCTACAACTGGAAGGAGGCTCCAACCCCCTAGTTTCATAGGCTACAACCTGAGGGGAGCTCCAACTCCCCAATTCTCTGGATACAACCAAAAGGAGGCTACAACCCCCTATGTTCTCCAGCTACAACCGGAAGGTGGCTACAACCACTTGTCCTTTCCCTGTCCACCAGTCCATCGGTGCATGTTCATAGACACATTGATTTATGTATGTTCTTATATGTAATGCAAGGTCAAGAGGGTGTAATTGATAGTCATTGTATATGAATTCATGTACTTATAAGAGTTACATGAAGGAATGAATCAAGTCAAGTCGAATCCTAGGAGTCGAGTCGAGAAGAAAAAGAAAAAATTAAAATGTTGTCCATTGATTCATGACTCGTGAGCATATCACTTGATTTCTTCATACTTAGTGAAAATAGAAAGGAGGGGATTAAACGTGCGTCTTCTTCAAAGGTTTTTCATATTTAGTGAAAATAGAAAGGAGGGGGTTAAACGTGCATCTTATTAGAAGGGAAGCGATCCCCTACACGATTGTAATACAAGTCAGTGTTTAGCCGAAAATATCCATCTGTCATATTTAAGTGATCTTTCATAATCATAATCACTCATCCTTCATGTAATGTAAAAATGAAAGACTCCATACATTGCCAGAGAATTTAAGCAACACACCCATGTTAAAAAGAAGCAACTTGACACAGACACGGAGCATATGAGAATGAATTGATACTTTTGCATCAACAAATGATGAGAAACAAAGAAGTGACTAAGTACTTGAATAAAATATTGAGCATAGACAAAAGACAATTTTGCAGTGGCTAAGTGAGCAGAGCACTTACAGAGAGGATTAATTATGAGCAACAGTAGAAGGCATTCAAGAGAGATGTTTTACACACACAAGAAAAATTTCAAGAAAAGATGATGACAAAACATCGATGTGATAAATTCCTTGAGTACAAGAGTTATAGAATAGTTTTTGGGTCGTGACAACAAAAGAGTGGTATGAGTGGTCGATGGCGCAAACCCTCATCGATCTCATATAATGAATCCTCTAAGAGCAAGAGCCTAACAGAGTGTGTGAGAAGTATAGGTATGAATTGAGCGACTAACTTGGAAATATCAATAGTTGGGGTGACTCTTGAAATAAATCTGAGTTGATAAAGGAACGCAAAATATGGAGATCGAGGAGATGGGACTTGTAATATATAGTCACTCAGATACAGTAGAGACTAATCATAGTAAACCTTGTATATGTCTATCACCCTATCTAGTTGGCAACTGTTGTGGTTGAGTTACCTATGTAGACCTATATGCATGGGTGGTACACAATGAGGATACTTTTGTAGCAACAGAGACCCAAAACATTGGTGCATGCTTGCTTGAGACGAGCAAGGAATTGAGTGTGGGGGAGATGTTGTAGGGGCTTATCGGCCCCTTGTCATCATACATTAGACTTAATTTTCAAATGTATGTAATAAAGAGGATAAATCCAAACAAAGACATGTAACAAATGGTAAAAGAATAAAAGAACTAAACTAATGATTAGTTGGAGTAGGTACAACCGCTCCAACCATTTACCCTATGTATTTACACTCATGAATAAGGAATAAACGGTGGATTGATTAACCTTCCCAATTACTCTCATTTTTCTTGAGTATGTGTGTGTTGTGCTTCAATGTCACCTCTTTCTCAATTTCGTTGTAATCTACAAGATTACGACACCAAGGTTAATGACTCATTTGGAGCGAACCTATGATGAGTTTAAATCTGGTTTCAAATGTGAGTTACAAGAGTATTTTGGCCAAGTTTCATATCTGTTAGGGGTAACTTCTAATGTGAGTCTTTGGATCATCCTAATAAGTTGTCAAGACTGTCTTTGACGCAATTATCAGAGGTTTATAAGAAAGGGTTATGACATGATTTAACACAAGTTTCAGAGTGAAAGTTTTAGATTGATTAGAGCACTTCAAGTGAATATTTCATATCTATCTTGGCAGAATATTTAACTCAACAAGGAAGCATAGTACAATGTTTGTTTTATGATTAGGTCAAGGACAATTTTTTGCATAAGAAGAAAATATATGAAGGTTGCAGATCAAGGGTGACACAATCTATCTTTTGTAGCTAACAAGGCAAGGGATTCATCTTGCAAATTGTGATTAAAGGTACACTCTAGTAAATTTTGTAGGACTTGTAGAAGATATTTGATTGTAATTGCAATCTTTGAAATTAGGGTGGTTGGGTGGTGCACAGGAATATTGGTGTCTTTAGTTTGTAGGTTGGTGCCTGAAAAGTATGAATTGGTGCCCACAAGGGGGTTGGTGCCTCCTTCTAGTGGGTGCTAGAAAACTCAGGGGGTTGGTGCCTCCTTCTAGTGGGTGTTGGAGAATCTCAAAAGTTGATGCTTCTGATGGAAGTAATATTATGATATATTAAAAAGTGTTATGTGGTTTTCTCCCATTTGAATTTCCATGTAAAATCCTTGTGTTGTGTGTATCTGTGGTTGTGTGTTTCAATATATATCATGAATGGAACAATATCTTGAATGCAATTATAAGTATAAGAAGTGATAAATTGTTTATATAGATTCACCCCCCCTAAGTATTCCTAAACATACCAACAGATGATTCAATTGCATCTAGCAAATTATGCATGATAATCCATAGGAGAACTCTCACCTTTGTTGAATCTTATTTTTTGTATTTGATAAATTCAATTTGTGGGTGAGATTGTGACAATAATATTTCATTGTTGTTTAATTGATGTAGAGATATAATGATAATTTTTCCAATGTGGATAGATGATGGTTTCTATAAGATTGAAAGAATGGGGAAGATGATACTAAGGTGACAATAGAACCCTATGTTATCTCTTTATCACCTTGAGCTAATGATTGTCTTAAGTTTTCCAATGGGATGCCTTGGCAAGAGAACCTTGAACGGATACATTATTCTTTCCCATGATAGTGTTGGAAATAATGGATCACTTGAGGCACTATTTAATAGAGAAGGGTATGCCTCATCTTTAGAGGGTTAGTGGCTATAAGGAAGAGGTGACATGGATACATCCATAGTTTGGGACTCATGACATATATTGGTTGGAATCAAGTGGAAATATATTTTTGGGTGTGTCAAGGAGAATAATAAGTTGAATCTCACTGGTGGAAGCCATGAGGAGCAATAATATATTCATAAAGATAAGTATTGAGATAAAATTGCATCCTATATCCTCTATAGTGAATATATGCGATTCAATTATGAATTTGGAACTCATGTTGCTAGAATAATCTTACATAATAATGGCTATGACAAACACATTTATCCTTTGATGATTGTTGTAGATATATGTTGAAATGTTAAAGCCTTCGAAGCACCAAGATAGTGAAAGGAATTTTTGTGCCATTAATATCCAAGGAAAACCAACAAATGTAAGATACAATGGAGATAATATCTTACATATGTAGATAAACAATGATGAAATATCTCATTGTTGAAATAAAGGTTCATTCAAGACAATGCTATTTGAAGTGGGAGGGGTACATAACATCCTAGTTTTGACTCCTTGAACTACATTGGATAAATTATGTCAATAAATGGTATTTACATTGGTCAAACATTGATTCATGTGGGTTGAGTTGACAACATCATTGTCAATACTTTTATGTGAATAATGTGTATGGTAAAAAGTTGTTAGGTGAAAGGAAATAATGGATGTATCCTCTTCCTTCACTAGTGGGTGGTAACCTTTGGATGTCACCCAACAATATGGGGTAGGTTTATTTTGTCAACCACTTATGACTAATAGGCCCATATTTCCTCAATGTGTCTTTAACTGAAAGGAATACATGATATTGTATCTCATGATTATTGATTTAGCAGTTCACTCATAATATTCCTCCACTTGTTGATATGTCTGGAGGGTACCTTTTGAGTATTGGGACATGATTTCTTTAGTTATTAGATTTTACTTAAAGTGAATAGCCTCCAATTTTTATCCTCATTTTCCTATAAAAATAGTAGAGCACTATCACCCTTTGGGGAGGAAGGAAAAGGAAAAAAGAGAGAAGGATTGAAAGCTATGTGAAGATGATTTTGGGAGATTATGTTGAACAATTATGTGAAGATCATGATAACCTATGATGGTTATGCTAATATTATGCAACCATGAGGTGTCATACCAATATGATTATTATTCCATGTGAAATATTGCTTCCATAGGAACCTATAATAAAATTGAGAAGTACTATTAGAGAGCCACACCTTGCCGGACTTGTCAATGGATAGACTTGGCTAAGAAACTCCCAATAGTTGCACCACTACCCAATAATATATTAGTAGGAACCTCCTTGATTTGAATAGGAAATCATTCCTAAGGGAGCATAATATTAGAAGAGACTACCTTTTTCTAAGTCAAAAAGTGTTTGAGATGGAGGTGTCTAACTAGTGGAATGAGCACTTGAGATATTGGAAATATTAGTAGTTGTTTCATGTTGTATTAGCTATGTAGTGATATGGTGTTAGGTTATAGGTTGCATGATGTGATGGTTGATTAAATGAGATTGTAATATGGTATTATAGAATTTAAATCAATATGGAATTTGAAAGTGGGTTTCCTCTTGGTACTTAGTTTATCCCACTATATATATTTGGTGTTCAAATCGTCATGTGGGTGCTTTTTTATTACTTGTAGATAAGTATTTGTTCTTTTGATTATTGATTTCCATTTAATGCATTTCATCTTGAGGAAATGTTTTCGGTGGTAGACACATTTAAATCAATGCATTCATAACATTATTATGTTATTGATAATGGTTTATTCCATGTGCACAATGGATTTATTTTGGTTATTCTTTAATCCTCAAAGGAGATGGATATGACTAAATGAAAAAGTCAAAGTGGAGACAATATATTGAGTAATGTTGAGGATGTATTAGAGACCATGGGGATGAAATAAAATGGATGGTGTTAGTTGGACTCAAGGATTGGAGAAACAAAGTCTGCTAAACGACATGAGTGGGACTCAAGAAACAAGGTAACTTGAAAAGGGACATGAGTATAAACTTGGTGATCATAAAAAGAGCTCAATTCCTTTCTCCCTTTTTGTTTTGTTTAAGCCTTTTAATGTTTTTAGATTTTGATGTTTTATGTTATTGTGGTTTTTAGTTGTATAGAATAAATACATTATGATAAGATAGATGTAACAAAATAAAAGAATTCAATTTTGAAACCTGGGTGGGGAACATGATCAATGGGGTAAGCATATGTGATCTGAAAATAGGGGGCTGACTTTTTTTGCTATGCAAGCACCCTCTACTCCATTAAAATAAACTTTTTAGGACCTTGCTCAATGTCTTAGTTATGCAAGAGGTTTTATGTGTCAAGTTCATGCTTCTTTTATGTATTTATGTGTGAGGTTTTTAAAAGGTTAAATGTGTTGTTTAAAGAATACAAAAACAAATATAACATGCATCAAAATATAACCAGCAAACACTCACAACCAGAACAACATGATAAAGGAGTTAACCCCCAACTGAGCTACATCTCCTTGAGCCTCCTTTAATGGACTAGGCTCTCTGGGATTAGTTTGTCAAAGATTATTTTACAAGCTGCTGATAAAATAAAATGGATTTACTAACTATAACATTGGGTTCAGAATACATAAAAACCCCCAAAATGACTATTAGATCTCTAAAAACGGACCATGGCTCATCCGGGCATGACCTCTTCTACATGTGGCCTTGAGCTTCCCTGAGATTCCTAGTGGAAAAAACACCTGTAAAAGTCCTCAAATGGATATGAAACCTGTCCCAATGTGTTCAAAGCATAACAATTAGTCAAAAATGACTATTCAGTCACAGAAAATAGACTTGGGCTCATCTGAGCATGGCCTCCTTCAATGGTGGCCTTAAGCTCCCTTGAGCTCCTAAAACTTCAAGGTAAAAAAACATTCAAAAGAAATATCCAAATGGATTTGAAAACTATTCCAATGGATTCATAACATCCAAAAACCCCTAGCTAGGATTTTTCGGCACCTCATTTGGCCAAAAACTGAAGAAGTTAGGCCTCCTGCCATTTTCCTCCTTCAAGCTTGTTGTCTCTGGTTTGCCAAAACGCACTCTTCTATGAGTAACCTGGCTTCTGGGCGTTTCTCATGCCTAAAATCAGCACACGTGTGCATGTCCACAAAATGTGCAAAAATGTAGAACGGTTAGCGAACTAAGGCCCTCAAAGGCGGAGGTGTTGGGTGCATGGGGGCCATATGGCCACGTCCCAGCACAAGTTAAGGGGCTCTGTTACATAGTTGCTTGTCTGCTTGACAAGTGGCGGGCACATGGGTTAAAGCCCATTTAAAACTTGCGCACAAAATGTATAGTGGTCAGGTCATATGGTAGCACAAAGAAATCGGGGGCTGGGGCTAAGCCCTAGCCCGGACCCCGCTCTAAACGTACCATAGAATAAATTTAAATATAATGCAAAAGGTATAGTGTCAAGAAACATTTGCATGACGCGCAGGTTGGGTGGCCCTTGCAAAACCTTTGGATTGTGGTGGAGGTCCGGGGTTCTATCCCCATGGACTCCATAAATTTTTAACACCCAAACTTAACATGGTGCCACGTGGCAGCCCACGCCTGGGCCACCTGGCACCTCATAATTTGCCAAAAAACCATGCCACGTCTCACCAATAGATTTTCCCACGTATCTACCAACTACCAAATCAGCACTGACACATCATCTCTTGCCACATTAGCATATAGTCATGCCACGTTAGATGTACGACCCTTGCCACGTCAGCTGTACGGACTGTACAATCAACAATTTTTTTGCCTGTTGGAAAATCGAATAGAATGCGATATCTCACTCATATGATGTTCGTTTGACCCTGTTCGAAGTGCGTTGGGTTCGTGACGATGAGACCTACGCACCCGTTTGTTTTGAGGAGATTCCAAACACTTTGATTTTTGGGCTAAATTTTGACCCTTGGTCTAGAATCTGATCACACCTTCCCACTGAAAGGATTTTGGACCCACAAAAGCTGATGATTATATGCCTAAGCTTCAATACTCTTCTTCTTCCAAGTTCTATCAATTGATTCTACTTGAAAAGTCTTTTTGGCAATCACCTGAGTACCTTGACATGCCTTGCACTGCAATTGGCTATGTCCCTCAACCACTGTTCTCTGGCTGCTACTGACCCACTGTTTTCTTTCTGCTTGGAAGACTGTCAGCCTTCCCAATGAGAATCAAGTCCCTCTTGTGAACTCTTTGGCGTCAATACAATCTGCTCTACAATGGCTACAAAAAATTTCCTGCGACATCTTGTCACAAACCAAGAAAACCATCAATTTTGAAAACATACTTGATACAAGATTGAAAATGATGCCAACAAAGTCTTTTTTCTCTTCAAGTAAACGGCCGCATCTTGTACTTCATCAAAGTACATGGCATTTTTCTGCATCTTGGTGTACTCAATATCGACTTACAAGCCAACAAACAACATCGACTAAACATAAGTCGAAAAACATGATCGACACAACATAGTCGTCAAGAAAACATTGACACAAGTCGAGACTCATTTGAAACATATTGACATTTTCAATGACAAGTCGACATTCATGATACACAACCACGTTACAATCATGAGTCACTCATAGTGAAACTATCATCAAGTTCATTGTTTACACACATACAAAATCACATGCATGTGCATAGCTCTTCAACTCTGCTTCAAGTACAAACATAAGTACATAAACCCAAAAACATGTGGGTACATAAGAGCTGGAAATGAAAATCTAAATGGTTGCAATAAGTGAGTATCATACCCATCTTTTTCATCCTCCTAGTGAAGTTGTGCAACAACAAGAATGCCTTCAAAAGAATCACATTCAAATGCAAACTTGCATCATACAAGTTATGATAAACTGCTACAACTTGTCAAACTTTCAATAGAAATGCATACATAAGGCTGAAATGTGCATCTACAAACAAAGAAATGCAAGCCTTACTTATTCAAGAAATCTAACCATTTCTTACCTAGCCAATTCAATGGTGATTTTTTTTGTTGAACATCGTCTTCTCGTGCCTAAACCCAGCACACGCGCGCATGTCCACAAAACGCTCAAAAATGTAGAATGGTTAGTGAACTAAGGCCCCCAAAGGCGGAGGTGTTGGGCACATGGGGGTCATATGGCCACGTCCTAGTGCAAGTTAAGGGGCTCCTTTACATGGTTGCTTGTCCGCTTGACAAGTGGTGAGCGTGTGGGTTAAATCCCATTTAAAACTCATGCACAAAATTTATAGTGGTCGGGTCATATGGTAGCACAAAGAAATTGGGGGCTAGGGCTAAGCCCCAGTGTAGACCCTGCTCCAAACGTACCATAGAATAAATTTAAATATAATGCAAAAGGTATAGTGTTAAGAAACATTTGCATGGTGCATTAGTTGGGCAGCCCTTGCCAAACCTTTGGATTGTGGTGGAGGTCCAGGGTTCGATCCCCATGGACTCCATAAAAATTTTAACACCCAAACTTAACATGGTGTCACATGACAGCCCACGCCTAGGCCACGTGGCACCTCATAATTTGCCAAAAAACCATGCCACGTGTCACCAACAGATTCTCCCACGTATCTGCCAACTTCCAAATCAGCACTGACACATCATCTATTTCCACGTCAGCGTACGGTCATGCCACATCAACTATACGACCCCCACCACGTCAGCTGTAAGGACTGTACAATCAACAATTTTTTTGCCTGTTTGGCAAATCGAACATAACGTGATATCTCACTCATCCGATGTCCATTTGACCCCATTCGAAGTGTATTGGGTTCATGACAATGAGACCTACGCACCTGTTTTTTTTTTAGGTGATTCCAAACACTTTGGGTTTTGGGCCAAATTTTTACCCCTGGTCCAGATTCTGATCAATATGGGTTGCAACAAGGTGGGTACAAGGGATATACATCCTTGGAAAAATTGATATCATTAGGTCGCATTGGGTGGTGAAGGTTTGCATTGAGATGGGGCTTTAGAACATGAATGAAGTGAAATAATGGGTTCAATAACTTAGTGGTAAGTGGTGCCTCAAACCAATAATAACCACTCAAGATCCCTACCATTGAGGTCAATGAATGATAAGGGTGAAGAACAAGGCATTGTATGAAATCATGTTCTATGGGACGGTTCTCCGATCCCAGTGGGAATGAACATATTGGGTAAAAAAATGAAAAGTGAACTATATAAGGGCAACCTATTTTAGGAAAAGTTCTATCATCGGACAAGTGTGAGGAGGCAACTTAGAAATGGTGATGTAACTCTTTGGATGGACTGGAATCCAAGGGAAAATTCAAGGATGGAAATGTGTGAAATGTAGCATTGTAGAGGGGAATACTTTACCTAGGGCATCCCTCCATGAAACGACAACTAGGAACTATTGTTAGATCCTTTATGAGCTATAAAATCTATGTATGTATGCATAACCTTAAATTGTTTGATAAAAAAAATTGCGGTGGAAAATTCAATAGTCTAGGGTATGGAAAGGTGGTTTGAAGTATCCTCCACAAGTGCAAATTGTGTGGGTAGAGAGGCATAGAGGACATTGCCAAAGGAAATGGAGTATAAAGTGTTGGAATTATTGGCATTAATGTCAAAGGATTAATGATGTCATTAATGTCATATTACGACATTAAAGTATGCTCAACATTTCCAAGATTGATTTATATATACAAGTCTACAAGTATATTAAAAAAGGGGTGCATGTGAAAAAGTAAAAAGTGAAATGGTGGTTTCACACCCATTGGTTTGGTGTATTTTCCCATGGTTTGGGGTATTTCCCATGGTATTTGGGGTATTTTCCCATAGTATTTGGAATTAATTATTTAATGAATGGACATGTCCCTTCATGAAGGGTTATGAAAAAGTATAAAAAAAGAAATAACTGAGAGAAAGTTAGTGTGTGAAAAATGGATTAGCAAAGATTGAATTGCGAAATGCGTTTCAGGTCATCTTGGCATTTTTGCGATAATTTTTTTCTAGGATGTTTCACACCCTGTAATTTAGAAGAGTTGGAGGATAAATCTTGGTGTTCCTATGGGAAAACTTTTAGATTCCAGTTCGATACAATTTCATAGATATGTACTGTGGAATTTAGGATTCTTGAATGCTTTTGAAATCAATTTCAAATGGGTCATCTTGGCACTTTCACTATAGCTTATTTTATGTGATGTTTCAGAACCTGGTATTTTGTAGATATAGAGGAGAGATATTGGTGTACATGTAATAAAAATATTTGATGTCGGTTTGCTAAACGTTTGGTTATATACCCCGTGGAAGTTAGGGTTCCTTAATGCTCCTAAAATCAGTTTCAAAAAGGTCATCTTGGCATTTTTTCTATAACTTATTTCTGGGATGTTTCATACCCCAATATTTTACAAAGACAGATGAGAGATCTTGGTGTACATGTGGTATTAATATTATATGTTGTTTCTCTATAATTTTGGAGATATTTATTGTGGAAGTTAGGGTTCTTGAATGCTCCTGATATCAGTTTCAAATAGGTCATCTTGACACTTTTACTATAACTTATTTTCTTGGATGTTTCAGGCCTTCAGATTTTACAGAGATAGAGGAGATATATTGGTGTATCTTGCTAAGTTAGTTCTTAGCAGTGGGGATTGGTGTGTATGAATATATGTAAGATATTAGTGTCTCTTGATAAGTTGGTGCTTAGCGGTGGGGATTGGTGTCTCCAGTAGATTGGTGTTTATGAAGATCTGTAATATATAGGTGTCTATTGATAAATTGGTGCTTACGAATGGGAATTGGTGTCTCCAACAAATTGGTGTCTATGAAGATCTGTAAGAGTAGGTTGGTGCCTCCTAGGATTTATACCAGTGGATATTGGTGTCTCCAGTAGGTTGGTGCCTACAAATATTTGTAATAGTAGGTTGATGTAACGTTCCCCAACTCAAATGAGGGACATTGCGGTGTGAAAAACTCACAATTATTTTTTATGTTAACTAATTTAATTCTTTTATAGCTATATGATTTCCTGTAGCTTACAACTACGATTTACAACCAGATTTAATTGCTAACTATTACCATTATTTAGATGCATCTACAACATGCTAAAATTATCATGAAATTAAACTAGTAACTCAAACCCAAAAACATGTAATCAAACTCATACAAAAAGTTCATGAACAACAATTATACAAAAAAATAACATAACAACAAGATAAACCACTTATATTTTAATTATGTTTTGCAACCTGTTAGCACTGAGAGTCACTCTCTGAATGCAAGAGGATAAGCCAAATACCCATCAAAAAAGGTAAATGGATTAAAATGGTTTGAGTAGGTGGATCAATGAGACTGCAGGGAGAGGAAAATATAATAGAAGTAACTGCAAATCAGTTCAGGACCATTGGGTTATGGAGTCATAAGTATTGTGAATAATGAAGGCATTTAAACTGCCTATCAGACAAAGGATTTATGTGGTGATGAGGAGAAAGAGGTCAGAAAATGTCTGAGTGATGAACCATGAAATATAGGAAAGATGACAAAAGATCCTCTACCGCCTCAGGAATCCATAGATCAGAGAGATTACATCCAGACAAGAAAAACAGAAAATATCTAATGAACCATGAAAGATGGGAATGATGACAACAAATCCTCCATTGCCTCGGGAATCCATAAATCAGAGAGATTACATCCAGACAAGAGTAAACAAAACAACGTGTAAACTAAGAAGACGGTCTGATAAAAACAATTCAAAGGAATCTTCAATAACATAATATTTACAATCCAAGCCCTCGGGCTTACAAAATAAAAATGCAAATCCATGCTCATAAAAATCTCTCGGCTCTCCAGCCTCTGAAAACACCTCCTTTTACAAAATATAAACTGATCTATTTATATCATATCATTCCACAACTGCCAGGAGTGTAATCTCGCCACCTCTTTTAAATATTTCGTATGTGCATCTTTCTGTCAGACTATGTGTGTTTCCACCTGTCAGATGCAAGCTTAGATAAGTATGGGCCTACAAGAAGAAACTATCCCTCATGGTACCTCGGGTGACATTTATGTCTCCTCGGTCGGAGATTTCATGCCTTCTATTTATGGACTGAGCTGAAGCTTCAGCTACCAACCCTTTTTCATTAACTACTTTTTTTCTCTCGGGATCGGAGCACGACTTAATGCCTAGCAGATGGCCACGTGCCACTATTGGATTTGAAATTATATAAGCATGTGATTATGGGGGCATCAAAGGAGGTTTGGATCCACACCACTTTTGATCCCACAATTCACCACGTTTCACCATGTGGCTCTTTCTCTATACCACGGTTTCAATTGCGAGACCGCTCAAGAATTTTATCATTTGAGCATGTTTCATCCCTGCAATGAAACGTGGTCATTTATTTGGTCATGATATGCAATCTGGGAAAGCCATACTTTTTCTACCACTCACCGTTCTCGGATGGACCCCACTCCCTGCTGCAAAGATCAACGGTTCACAACTACTTTGGGAGTTCGTGCTTCAGGCCCTTTCGATGCATAGCTCTTACAATCCTCTGAAGTGTCGAATTTCCAAAGTTATATCTACCGACACGTGTCCTCTTGATTTGGATGACTGAGATTCACTTTGGGAGTTTAAACTTCGGGCCTTTTTCTTTTGCTTTCTCACATAGTCCTCCAAAGTGTTGAATTCCCAAAGTGTGAGGTCTGGTGACACATGTCCCCAGCCTTCAATGGCTCAAATTTATTTTGGGACTTCGAGACACTTGGCTAGTCATTAATCCTTAAACAATTTTTAAACTCTGATTGTCTGAGAGCCGCTAATATGAACCGTATACGGGATCCCTGACATTGAAACATGAACCTATCTTCTTGCCTATGTTTCAACCCGAAATGGACTGCTTTCGAATGTTGCACTTGGACGCTTCCTGTGCAGACCATGGACTTGGATGACCTTCTTCCCTAGACAACTATATGTGATAACATTTGGCTCCACAGGGGATGGCATGCTCCCTATGATCTACCAAGAACAAGCATTTCCAGTGCCTTAGTTGTTGGGTTGTGGAGTTGAGCTCAGATACATTTGTTGAAGACAACATGCTGATATGTACACTATTCTACTAAAAGAAAATGAACACATGTGCTCTAGAAGGATCTTATTTATGTACAATCCTAGACTAACTGACTTTTTACAATGATCTAGGTGAAAGAAAAATTCCACCATATCCACCCAAACTACTTGGTAACATAATTCTCCTTTTCACTGCAAATGATCCACAAAAGGTAAGGGAAGTATGAAATCATAATGAAAACATGTTTTGGAACACTGACCATACCCCCAAATGATGATAATATGAATACTTTTGCAGACTCCGATGCTTTTGGAAAACTCAACTCCATATATAACCCTACAGGGTCATAAAATCTATAATAAGGCATGCTAAACTGGTAAGAAATTATCTCCTTCATTGCATCATTGCTTACCTGTTGTTTGATGTTCTCAGCATGTACAAGTGGGTAAAGGATTGATGCAGGTTGGTTAATCCCAGACGATATTTTCTCATTTACCAGTGTTGGACATGAGACGAGTTGCACATTTATCCCTTCCTTTTCTCCTTCATGGCCCTCCCAAAGATCATGTTCATAATTATCATACACAGGAACCATGCTACAAGGTTCCAAAGGAGCCATGAAAAATCTTTGCTCTTCACTTCACTGGGATATTCATCAAAAATTGGTTGTTTTTGGTCAGCATTTGAAAAAAAGTCTCCATCATAAGAAGGCTACCAAAAACATATACTTCAAGGAAAAGAATGTCCTCTACATTTTCTCCATAAGAGCAGCAAACAACATCTACCTTCAATTCTGAAAAGCTAGGAAAAAACAGAGAGAAATCTTCCCTAGTTCTTTTAACTATCTTATCATCCATCTCAGCTTTGCAATCAAGAGAAATATCTACTACAGAATACACTTTCTCTTCATCATAAGAATATTCAAAAGAGAGATGTTGGTCTTCATGAATATTTAAAACAAAATATACACCTGTTATGATGTCAGGCATTTCTGATTTATACACACATTGGACACAATTTCGAATAACTAGTATTTGGAATTAGAGATGTATAGGGAGACAACAAGATGGGAAGAGTCGGTCCAGATTTTTAGAGTCATGTTTACATTTTAACATGAATCCCCATCAATAGATGCAATGCTACAGGACATTCAAACTAAGATATTCTTTGAAGAAGGGACGATGGAGGTGGTATCATTGTTCATGAGTTATTGGAAGGCTACAATGTGGCTAAGAAAGAACAAGATGAGGAAGATCCCAAGAATGTACAAGTACTTGAGACAGAAGGAGAATGAGCAGAGGAAGGGCCATAGCTTGAGTCTTCCACATACACATAGCCTATAAATATGCGGAAGGTAACAATTGGGATGACAGAGAATCCCAATTTTGCACAGATAGGAGATTATTGGAGTGATGAGACAGTGCAATATATCGCAAACTTACTATGATAATATCAAGACCTATTCCTGATGAAATTTTCATAGATGAAGGGGATAACTGGAGACTTAGGTGAGATGAAGATTCCTTTGAAATTAGGTGCTAATCCAATACGACAGAGGCCTTACAGGTTAAATTCAAAGTATAAAGAGAAGGTGAAAGTTGAACTATACAATATGTTGGATGTAGGAATTATTGAACCGATGGAAGAATCTGAGTGGATCAGTCCAATGGTGGTACAGGACAAAAAGACAAGAGGAATTTGGATTTGTATGGATATGAGGAAGTTGAATGACGTGTGTTTACGTGATCCATTTCCAACACCATTCACATATGAGGTACTAGAGAATGTAGGAGGACAAGAAACTTATTCTCTCATAGATGGATTCTTCAAGTACCATCAGATAACAATTGTGTATGAGGATCAACACAAGACTACTTTTGTGATACAATGGGGGAGTTATCACTATACCGTAATGCCCTTTGGACTGAAGAATGCCTCGACGATATTTTCCCAAGTTGTGGTAGAAGTGTTAAAGTAATTTATCCATAAGTTCCTTGAAGTGTACTTGTATGATTGGACTGTGTTAAGTCTACTAAAGGATCATATAGAAGTACTCGGGATGATGTTGGATAGGTGTAGACAGTGTCATATTTTGTTGAACCCGAAGAAGTGTATTTTTTGCGCATCATTTGGAATTTTGTTGGGACATGTAGTTTGCAAACATGGATTATTAGTAGATCCAACAAATATTGCAATAATTATGGATTTAGAACCACCTACATCAGTCAGACAACTGAGGGAAACTATGGGTCATACAGGATATTACAAGAAGTTTATCAAGGGCTACATGCAGATCACAACATAGATAGAAAAGTTAATGAAAAAGGAAGCAAATTTTCAATGGAATGAGGACTGTCAAAAGGGGTTGGACACCTTAAAGTAGAAATTGGTAACTGCGCCAATTCCAATCTTTCCATATTAGAACAAAGAGTTCCATGTATATGTAGATGCATCATCTATATTTTTGGGCGCAATACTATCTCAACCAAGGGAGGGAGACATAGATCACCTGATTGCTTTTGCAAGTAGGAAGTTTTCCATAGTAGAGAATAATTATATTACCATGGAACGAGAAGGATTGGAAATTGTCTATGCGCTATAGAAGTTCAGACATTACTTAATGGGGTCTCACTTTAATATGTACACATCTAATTCTACATTAAAATACTTAGTCAACAAGCCAGTGTTGGGGGGGGGGGAATATGAAAATGGATACTATTGTTCCAACAGTATGATTTTGAGGTTGTAGTAAAACTATGGAAGTTGAATGTTGGGCCAAATCATCTATCGTGCATACTATTAGGAGAAGATGCAAGAAATTTAGATGAAATCTTACCAGATGCATATCTATTTGCAGTAAATATGGTGGATGATTACATCGTGGACATCGTACATTTTCTAAGTACAGGTATGGTTCCATCAGAGATGATAGTGGTACAGAAGAAACAATCGGTAGTGAAAGCAACAGATTATCAGTTGATTGTAGGGAATTTATACAAGTTGGGTGTTGATGGAATATTGACACATTGTGTGTTGGAACACGAAATACCAGTGATACTAAAAGAATCACATGAATGGATTGTAGGTGGACATTATGCAGGGAGATAAACTGCACAAAATATACTTTGCATGGGGATTTGGTGGCCTACACTTCACAAATATGTGAAGGAATACTGTCAGCCATGTGATGCATGTCCAAGAGTAGTAAAATCATATAAGTGGGATGGAATTCCTTTGAATAATCAGGTTACATTGAAATAATTTTAGAAATGGGCCATAGACTTTGTAGGGCCAATCAATCCACAAGCAAGAAGATTAGGGGCAAGGTACATCATCATTGCAACGGAGTATTTGACAAGATGGGTAGAAGCAACCCTAGTTACAAATTGCACTACGGAGATGACTACGAGGTTTTTGTTTGAGAATATAGTCACAAGGTTTGGATGTTTGTGCACATTACTCAATTGTCAAGGCACACACTTTTTGAATAATAAAATTTCAACATTGACTGAGGAGTTCCAAATTCATCATCATAAGAGTACCTCATATCATCCTCAGGCCAATGGAATAGTAGAGGCTTTCAATAAAATATTGGATAATTCCTTGACAAAAAAATGCAACGTAGGGAGAGAGGATTGAGACTTAAGAGTTCCTGCAGTGTTATGGGATTATAGGATGACAAGTAAAAAGTTGACAGGTCAGACACCTTTCAGATTGGTATATGGGCAGGAAGCAGTGATGCCGATAGAGTTCATTCTACCTAGCTTGCACATTGCAACAATCACTAAGCTATCAAACTTTGGTGCAATAGAGGAGATATTGGCATAGTTAGTACATCTTGAGGAAGATCAATTTTTCACGGTGTTTCATCAGCAAGTTCAGAAGGCTAGAGAGAAGGTTTGGCATGATTGACACATCAAATAGAAAAAGGTTCAAGTGGGGCAGTTGGTACTTCTCTATGACAACAATTTCATGTAGCATCCAGGAAAGTTTAGAATGCACTGGTTAGGATCCTATGTGATTCAACATGTAACAGGGACAGGTGTTGTGCAGTTGGAAACCTTGAATGTAGAATTCATTAGAGGAATGGTGAATGGAAGTCGTTTGAAAATATATATAGATGACCAATAGTCTACGTAGTAATATGGGTTGCGCCAGAACACATGTACCATAGTAGAAAGGAAAAAAATAGAAAAACAAATAAAGTATAAAAGGAATAAAATCAAATAGAAAGTAGATATAGAAAAAATAAATAGCCTACAGAGTACAAGGCATTGGATATTGTGCAGAAGGAATGGTTATCATGCATTAGAATGGAACTACATCAATTCATAAATTAATACACAGAAGAGAAAGACTACGAAGCACATAGAGGCAAAAGAAAATAATCATTGTGCAGTTTGGAAGTGACAAGACCATTGGAATCATTCAAACATGGAAACGACTGCTACAAAGAGGGAATGACAAGACATAAAGGTGTCGTAGAATCTTAAATGGTAAAATCCGCTAGAAATCATGACAGATTGGCAGTACGAGGGAAAAATCACACGACTGATTTGGTAATAAAGATGCATTTATGTAAAAGCTCATAAAACATGTTGGAAAATTGGACAAGGTAGTTAAGGCGTCAAGAGACATGCACAGTTGGAAAGGAGGCAAAAAAACAAAAGAAGATTGTTAATTGTAAGTCATTGTTGCATGCAAGCAAGAGAAAACTAGAGCAAAACAGAGAAAAACTACCTGCACCAGAGCTGAGCTACAACTACCAGAGAAAAAACATCGAGCCAGTTAAGGAATCTGTCACAGAAGACAAATGACCCTGCTGAAAGTTGGAGTGCCATCTGTGACAGTGCGAAAACATGAAAAATGACCAGTAGAGACACTAGAGGTTGAGAAAGTAGTTGGAGCTTCGGCTTCAGCTCCACAAGTTGGTTTCCCAAGAGATTACCTACCACCAAGGATGGATAATGCACCAGCAATCCACGTACCAACCAATGGGAAGTAATCGCTACTAAAATCACTAGTTCCACCTAGTGTGAGATTCAAAGGAGAAATTCTTGGAAATATCGTTGGCCTAAAGTTCATGGATCATGACATTATTGAACAAAAAAAATTCCCAGAGTTGGCCAAGATAAATTATTTATGCTCAAGGAGTGTACCAAGAAAAAGAGAAATCATGTTGGAGACATAGGAGTGGACGATAGGGTTAGAGAAGGTAGGCATACTAAACTTGTTGGAGATCCCACATTTCGAGCAAGGCTTGGAGATTAATGTGTGTGTGAAGGTTTTTCTCAGCTGAGTCCATGGGGGGAAAATGTGTCTTGATCCCCCAGTATCAATTGATATTGCGTTGATTGCATGCATTACAGGACTCCCAAATTTCGGCGAGGATCCTTCCATTTTATTGAACAAGGAAATAAAGAGATCCCTCTCATAGTTGATGAAGGAAAATTTCCAAACATACAGGGGAAAGAGGGGGCTGGATGTTAAAATAATTAGTGAAAAAAATGTTTGGTTTGCAACGTAGGTGTTGTCCTGTAAGTTGTTGTGCAAGTGCAGAAAGGATGAAGTACTAACTACAGTAATTGCAGCTACAACAAGATGTGTTGAGGGGGTTCAAATGAATTGGGCCACCTTCTTGGTGAACCAATTCTTACAAGATTTCATTAAGACTTAGGAAAAATTCATAGAATTCCATTATGTATGGTTGTTGATTATGATTGCACTAGTTGGTTGGAAAGAACCAAGTTACTGTTAGCACATGTGCATATCAGGCAGAGGTAATTTGGCTAGGAGATATGCCAACTTATGGAATATGATGATCAAGAGAAGACATAATGACACTAATGCCACATTTTATGTATACTTGGAAACTATCACACATCTAGTTGCACACACATCGTTCATATCAGTAGAGATGGTAGAAACATATAAGGATATCGCACATTTTAAATCAGACATGCACCACATGTATGTGCAGGCCAAGAAAGACCCAATGTGCCAATGGTTTCCTAGTAGTTATAGGTTAACCACAGAGGATGTGTGTTTGATAGTGAATGACTAGGAAGATGGCTTGAAAATTTGAGCACAGAAAATGGGGCAAGAAGAATAGGAATAAGAGAAAGATAAAAGTGATGAGGAATAAGATGATGAGCAAGGGAACCAGAAAAAAAATGGTGCAGGAGATATACCTGGTCCATTCACAACATAAGAGAAACAACTAGTGTTGATACTGAGAGGGGGGTGAATCAGTATCAAGTACAATTTAAAACCTTTTTCAACTTATACTTAAACCATTCAACTATATCCAATGAGCAATGAACAATAGGATAAGAGTTACACCATAATACACCATGTACAATATATGAGAAATAATCAATAGTTTATTGTTCAAGGGAAGTAATGACTTCCAAAGGTAGCTATAGCTTCCAAATGTAGAGGAGGGGATAAACCTCCAAGAGGAAGATACAATTCTCCAATATAAAGAGAGAGTTGAACTCTCCATCCTTGCTCCTTCCTTCCACCCAAGAATATATGAGAGATAATAAAACTTTACATTAAATCATCACCATCAACCAATCATCACATAGAACCTGAT
>JZKD02S0026037.1:61482-74781 GCA_000966675.3 Picea glauca | reverse complement strand
ATAACTGGAAGGAGGGGTGCACAAGAAGATAAAAGTGCATAGGGAAACCCCCGTGTATATTTTAACCAATGATGAGATGGACTGCATAGGCTACCAGGTACAGGATGCTATGGAATAAATAATGGAGGAAGCCACCAAAAAAAAAAAGAACATAAACAAAGAGTGTAGGATCAGTTGGCAGCACTCCAGTAGATGTTGGAAGTAGTGTGCATCACCAAAGAGCATAGGATCGAGGAAGGACCTTCCACAATTCCAGGAAAGGAAGCAGAAAATGCACATATGGTATTGACCTAGTTGGAAGTCGGTCACAGGATACTACATCTTGAGATAGATGCACTGGAACTTCCCATGTCTGAATTGCAGAAATAGGTAAATGCACTAGGACATATTAACCTAGTTGTATCAAGGATGTCAGACTACAAGACTTGCAGATGGGATTATGCCAAGAAATTCATAATAGAGGAGAGGAAGCACAATAGGCATTGATAAAAGTATGGATGAAAGAGATCAATTACATCAGCACTATGATGTTGCACTTCAACAAAAGAAGGAATTTGAAGGCCAAGTGGCATAGATCATGAAGGATAAAACTGAGGCCGAGGA
The DNA here is from genome assembly GCA_000966675.3 of Picea glauca. Classification (NCBI taxonomy): domain Eukaryota; kingdom Viridiplantae; phylum Streptophyta; class Pinopsida; order Pinales; family Pinaceae; genus Picea; species Picea glauca. Next base: position 74,178 of record JZKD02S0026037.1, on the reverse strand, counting down.
AAGAGTGAAAAGGTCCCTCAAGGAAAAGGATGAAGTTGAAGGTATAGTGCAAAAAACCCAAGCAGTTGTCCAAAAATTATACAAGGTCATACCGGAATTCCCCATAGTAGTAGAAGCTACTATGGAGGAACAAGTGCTAAAGATCGGTGAATTCATCAAGGGCTTCAGAGCACAGATTGAGGACTTAAAATTGTGGAGCATGCCAAGAATGCCACTGAAAGTGCGAGAAGGAAGGGAGAGAATGGCGACAACAACAGTCACCAATATCAAGAGAGTAGACGAAAATTGTGCCAAACTCTATGAGGAGAGTGCACAGATATGGACAAAGTTAGTAGAGGATCCTGAGATGTAGGTTTTGGAAGCCTAATTAAGAGAAGCACAAGAAATGGTGCAACAAGCTTCAGATAAGATAACTATTCTACCACCAACAGAATGCATGACAACCATTTTGTCTCGGAGGAAATCATACTTGGAAGTGGAAAACTAAGGGATCAACAAAAGATCTTTCAACAATGATTGGGACCAATACAAGAAGAAGCAGTGAGAGTGATCGGTGAATTGGCCACTGTGCAGGGGAAGGTTAAACAAGAAGAATATGAAGCAGAGGAAAACCTAATCACCTTGACTATGTAGGAAGGCGAGGACATTACAGAAACAAAGGCCATGATAATCAAATAAGTGGAGGTAGCAAAAGAAACCTCCAAAAATTTCATTGCGACATGGAAGAGCAGGAAACAGGCTTGAGTGGCTCGAGACGAGCCACAGGTGAGTGTTGGGGGCCTGTTGGACAAGAAGTTTTGGGATGTAATTTTTATAAAAATCCCAAGTATGGAAAAAGTGTGCATCAGAGGTGCACATGAGAAGAAGGAAGATTAGGGAGTGCATAGCTAAGGTGCATATAGGAGGATAGTGAATAGTAGAGGGGCATCCATAAGTATAGTGCATAGTAATAAGCAATAAAGAAGAAATAAAGAATAAGAATAAAGAGAGAAAAAAGGAAGGATGATAGGTTAATAGGATAAAGATGGAAGGATGTGCAAAAGCAGGAAAGAAAAACCAGCCAAAGTGCAAAAGCAACATGTAGATGGAAAAGTAAGAGAAAGCAGTCAAACAACCAGTGAACTGGAGTTGTCATATAATGTAATAGGGTCTTTGGAGGAACCAAATAGGGTTTAAGCCATAAATATTATGTATAAATATGTAATGGGTTGGGAGAATAGGGGTTCCTCTACGTGATTATTCTCGAGCAACCTCGTGGAGTCTGTTCCAAGATGTCGAGAGTTATTTCCTGTAAGAAGAGTGATAAGATAGTCTGTAAAGGAGAGGAATCAATGTATGAATCTAAGAGATGATGCAAAGAGAGAGAGGATTACACTACAGAGTGGATAGGCTAGGAGAGAATAAATATAGCCATGATATATCTTTGTAAGCACAATGTGCAAGCTAGAATAAATTATAGAATGCATAATAAAGAAGCCAGTCATTGTGGACGTAGCCCAAAGTTGGGTGAAACATGTTAAACCTTGTGTTTTATGTCTTTATATGAATGTTCATGTATTCTATTTTATGATTATCATATTATACCTATGTTATACATAATCATTGTGCAATAATCATGATTGTTACAGTAATGGGTTATGTGGTAAACTAGAATCTAATGATAGAATGAATCTAAAATCACTAAGTAGATAATAAGGAACAAGGACATAATTACGTGCAATTCTTTTATAAGAAATAATGAATAGAATGGTCACCTCTCCTTCCCTGATTACTCCAAAAACCTAGTTCTTGCAGTCCCAATAGATACCTCAAGTGAGACTTCATATGTGCAATTGGGTGATTCAAAAAGAGCCAGTGTCTGGTGGGTTTTTTTGGTCATAGATAACTTGAATCTAGGGTCTTACAAACTGTGCACAACCCCATCATTCATACAGTCAGATTCTTGGAAACAAGGAAGAGGGTGTATAAAATAGAAGAAAAATTGTAAATAAATCTAGCTCTACAAATTTTGCATTGTTATCCATGAGTGAACAACAAAAATTTGCACAAGCAAGTCAGGATGACCATTGGGTCAAAGCCATGAATGAAGAACTAGACCAAATAGAGAAAAACAAGACATGGGATCTTGTTCCAAGACCAAATGACAAGAATGTAATTGACACTAAATGGGTATACATAAACAAGTTAAATGAATATGGATAGATAATTAAAAACAAGGTCATATTTCTATGCAAAGGGTATGCTCAAGTCGAAGGAGTGGACTTTGAAGAAACATTTTCCCCTGTTGCAAGAATTGAAGCTGTCGGGATGTTTTTGGATTTTGCATGCTACAGAAAATTCAAACTCTACTAGATGGATGTCAAATAATTATTTTTGAATGATGACCTTAAGTAAAATTGTGCACCAATAAGCACTCCCATGACTACTAGTTGCAAACTCAACAAAGAGGACAATGCTCCATAAATAGATCAAACCATGTATAGGTCCATGATAGGAAGTTTACTTTATCTCACAGCTTCAAGGACTAAAATCATGCAAGTTGTTGGTTTGGTAGGCAGGTTTCAATACAATCCCAAGGAAAATCATGCTCTTGGATTCAAAATAATATCTAGATACTTACAAGGAACTATTGATTATGGATTGTGTTATATGAAAAACACAGACCCCATTCTCATAAATTAAACAAATGCAGATTGGGAAGGAAGTATTGATGATAGAAAAAGCATTAGTGGAGGTGCATTCTTCCTTGGTAGTTGTTTAGTATCCTGGCTCAACAAGAAACAAACTTCCATTTCCCTTTCTACAGTTGAAGTGGAGTATATAACTGCAACATCCTATTGTACGCAAGTATTGTGGATAAATACCAATCTTAAGTGTTAGCACTGAAAGTCACACTTTGATTGCTAAAGTGTAAGCTCAACACCCATCAGAATGTAAAACATAATTTGGTTTTGAATAGGTGGATCAGGAAGATGGAGAAAGAAAGGGAGAGGGCAGCAAATTGCCGATCAGTAGGCTACACCAATGGGCAATGGATTCACAAACATCCTACTCATCGAAGGCACAAAAGCTTCTCAACAGAAAACAAGATTATATGCTGATAGGTGGAAGAATGAAGAAGGAAAACATAATATAGAATGTTCACTAAACAAATATCATCTCAATTTAATGAATCAATAGATACTTGAATATAAACAATGACTGGTGGGAAAAATACAACATATCCTCTGTTGCTTAGGGATCCATAAATCATTTGACAGCCATTGATCCTCAAATCTACAATATATTCAAATAAGAAGAAATATAAAAGAAGAGTTACAATATGAAATCACAGCTCTCATGAGTCTCCAATAGCAATAATGCTTACAGTCAAAAAATGCCCACAGGCTTACAAATGAACACACACAGGAAAACTGCCTACTCCTTACTCTCTCTAGCCTCTCTTGGCTCATCCATCCTCCTCTCCAGGAGATAAATCCCTCCTTAAATATAAAATATCATCCAAATAACCTTAGGAGGTCGAATCCCATCTTCTCCATTGGATTCTAAGCCTTGGAGATAGGTGGCAACAGTCAAAGAAACAAAAATCCAACAAACTGCAGATTTTCAGGAATTTGTTGGAAGTCATTAATGAAATATCTCCACCTCATTGCATGAGGCCTTTTTTGGAGCTAAATATTAGGTGAAGATGTCCCTTGACATCTAAATGATCCTTTATAAGTCATTCAAACTCTCCTTGACATGTGGCAACCTCCCAACAAGGAGAATATCAAAACCGTGACTGCTACAGGAAATTAGTACGCAGTGCCACTATGCACAGTATGTAGCACCTACTTATATATGAAATATCTCTAAAAAAAAACACATTTTGAAAAACTAAGAGAGGTTTTTGTTACTTGGAATGTTATGAACAAAAACCTCCTTCAGTTTTCAAAAATACATCCTCAAATTCTCATAACCCAAGTTTCAAATTAGTGACTCAAAACTGGTAGAATAACTCTGCACAATTTAGCCTCTGCCAGAATATTACGCAGCGCCTATAGGTAGCGCCCGACTGTGTTTTTGCATGAAATTCGATAGCATAAATCCATGGCTCATTTGATGCTTGAACTTGGATATTGGGAATAACTCAATATAATTTCAATTTTCCCCAAAAAAAATAAAAATCCCATAACCATTGTATTCATTTGCCAAAATGAATAATGAAATGCAGATTTTGTTCTCTATGAAATATTAGGTAGCGCCTGTAGGTAGTGCCACTTATGCAACACTGAGGCATAAATCAATCTTGTGCTAACATAGGCTCCATGGGGGACAGAGTCCTCCCTGTGAGGCTCTAATAACTATTGTATTTTCAATGCCTTATCCATTGGGCTTCTGGAGTCATGCTCTTCAACCTTTAACCTCTACAATCTTCTTTGATCTGTGACCTTCAATTGAAACTAAATGAAAATGAAAACTAAAACTGACAAAAAATGATGAAAATGATGCTTGTCCAACAAGCTTATTGAACACACCTACTCTAATTATTGGGAAAAGGAAGCTTTCAAGTGACATGGAACAACCAATGAAGCCATTTCATCATTTTTTCAACTGTTTGAAGATTTGAAATGTGCTTCCTTAAGCACCAGAGATAATTCTTACTTGAAGGCACACCAAAGAAAAATTTGGCAATACACTCTCCATTGAAGAAATCAATGAGCCTAGGCCCACTTTCTGCTTGCAGACAGGCTGCAAATGGATCCTGAAAAACATCATCAATACTTGCCCCTACAACATTGCTTTGTGTAAAAAGGAAAAGTATTGCATTAGTTCCTTCGTCCACTGTTCTTGGTTGTTGTATGGCTTGTTGATTCTCTGATTCATCCTCAATGCATATGGCTTTGGTCCACTCCTGGTCACGAGGTGTATTTGGAAAAAGGCTTAGTTATGCTTGTCTTTCTTTAATTTCAACCTTTCTCATCTGATCACATGGCATTTGATTTTGGCTGCTTGATGAGACTGAGCTTATGTCTTCAAGAGGAATAGGGGGTTGATAGGGCAGTTAATAACAACTATAAGTGCTTGGGAAACTAAATTATTCTATCTTATCTTCTGATTGTGAGGGATATTCATCATAGCTTGGATTATGTTCCCAATTTATCAGTTGTTTACCTTCTAAACTTAGATTATCATCTTCTCCTTCTTTTTCAGCAACAAAAATATGACATGAGGGTTGAAACAAGCTATTGTTGCTTTGATGGGAAGGGTACTTTTTTTATATAAGGTATTCAATAGATTGTTCATGGAAATCATCTTCATAATCATCATACAAAGGTGAATCAATGCCCATTTGACTATTAATGGCTGAGGGGATTAGTACAATAGATGGGACAGCTGGTTGCTCAGGGAAAACATCCTCATAGTCATCAAAACATGAAAAATCATGGCACATTGGTTCATTAACAATAGGAGGGACTGACAAGCTATGAATTTGGTCATGAAAAGTTGAAACACTATTCTCATGATAAAATAAATCTGAATCTGACATGACCTCTTAACTTAAAGAATCGAGAAAAGGAGGAGACAAGGAAATGATGGATTGTCCATATTGATCTTTCTCTTAGGGACCTAGATTTTGACATGAATGATGCATTTGTTCTTGAAATTTAGGAAAAGAATTATGAAACTCATCATCTAAGTCTTGCTCTCTACAATCATCCCCTTCATCATCATTGCTAGAGGAATCACTTGTTTAATCTTGAATATATGATGCATACCCCTCACAACAATTCTCAAAAAGCCTTTCAGCTGGATAAATTTTCTTGCAATGAGAATAAAAAACATTATGAAAGTCCTTGAAAGAGGAAATAATAGAAGCAGGGAGTGTTCTATACCATTGCCTTGCATCGCCTTCCAATGAATACATGAACATTTTCATCAATATATCTTCATGATGAATGTCAAGCTACTACATCAAAACATGAAATTCATGAACATGCTCAATAGGGCTATCATTCTCACCTTCATAAAATCTGGGCAACAGATATTTCCATTCATGAATTTGAGGCATAGGATGTGGATAACCATCTATGGTTGAGAAATTGAGTGGGAAAAAACTCCTAGCCAGGATAGCCTTCATAGCCATTTGATTAGCCTCATCCCCAGTGGAGTCACCAACAGGTTCTGAAAAATGGAGTCACCATGGTGAATGTGCAGTCTTGAAGGTGTCCAACCTCAGTCACCATCTAAAGCTGGAGTTGTGCAGTGTCGTTCTTCCTAGGGAGCTTTTCAATCTTCTCAAATCCGTCCCCAGCAACGGCGCAAAAAATGTTAGCACTGAAAGTCACACTTTGACTGCTAAAGTGTAAGCTCAACACCCATCAGAATGTAAAAGATAATTTGGTTTTGAATAGGTGGATCAACAAGATGGAGAAATAAAGGGAGAGGGAAGAAAACTGTAGATCAGTAGGCTACACCAATGGGCAATGGAGTCACAAACATCCTACTCAACAAAGGCACAAAATCTACTCAACATAAAAAAATATTATATGTTGATAGGTGGAAGAATGAAGAAGGAAAACATAAGATAGAATGTTCACTAAACAAAGATCCTCTCAATTTAATGAATCAACAGATACTTGAATATAAACAACGATTGATGGGCAAAATATAGTAGATCCTCTGCTGCTTAGGGATCCATAAATCATTGACAACCTTTGATCCTCAAATCTGCAATATATTCAAATAAGAAGAAATATAAAAGAAGAGTTACAATCTGAAATCATAGCTCTCATGAGTCTCCAATAGCAATAATGCTTACAATCAAAAAATGCCCACGGGCTTACAAATGAACACACACAGGAAAACTGGCTACTCCTTACTCTCTCTAGCCTCTCTTGTCTCATCCATCCTCCTCTCCAAGAGATATCTCCCTCCTTAAATATAAAATAGCATCCAAATAACATTATGAGGTCGAATCCCATCTCCTCCATTGGATTCTAAGCCTTGTATATAGGTGGCAACAATCAAAGAGACAAAAATCCAACAAACTGTTGATTTTCAGGAATTTGTTGGAAGTCATTAATGAAATGTATCCACCTCATTGCATGAGGCCTTTTCTAGAGCTAAATATTAGGTACAGGTGTCCCTTTACATCTAACTGATCCTTGAGAAGTCATTCAAACTCTCCTTGACATGTGGAAACCTCACAACGAGGTGAATATCAAAATCATGACCGCTACAGGAAATTAGTACGCAGCGCCACTGTGCAGAGTATGCAACACCTACTTCTATATGAAATGTCTCTCAAACCAAAACACATTTTGAAAAAATGAGAGAGGGTTTTGTTATTTGGAATGTTATGAACAAAAATATCCTTCATTTTTCAAATATACATTCTTAACTGCTCATAACCCAAGTTTTAAATTAGTGACTCAAAACTAGTAGAATAACTCTGCACAATTTAGCCTCTGCCAGAATATTACGCAGCGCCTGTAGGTAGCGCCCGATTGTGTTTCTGCATGAAATTCGGTAGCATAAATCCATGGGTGCTTTGATGCTTGAACTTGGATATTGGGAATAACTCAATATAATTTCAATTTTACCCAAAACAAATAAAAATCCCATAACAATTGTATTCATTTGCCAAAATGAATAATGAAATGCAGATTCTGTTCTCTATGAAATATTAGGTAGCACCACTTATGCAACTTTGAGGCATAAACCAATCTTGTGCTAACATAGGCTCCATGGGGGATAGAGTCATCCCTGTGAGGCTCTAATAACTCTTGTAGTTTCAATGCCTTGTCCATTGGGCTTGTGGAGTCATTCTCTTCAACCTTTAACCTCTGCAATCTGCTTTGATTTGTGACCTTCAACTAAAACTAAATGAAAATGAAAACTAAAACTGACAAAAAATGATGAAAACGATGCTTGTCCAGCAAGCTTATTGCACACACCTACTCTAATTATTGGGTAAATGAAGCTTTCAAGTTAAATGGAACAACCAATGAATCCATTTCATCATTTTTTCAACTGTTTGAAGCTTTGAAATGTGCTTCCTTAAGCACCGGAGATAATTCTTACTTGAAGGCACGTCAAAGAAAAATTTGGCAATACACTTTCCATTGAAGAAACCAATGAGCCTAGGCCCACTTTCTGCTTGCAGACAGGCTACAAATGGATCTTGAAAAACATCATCAATACTTTCCCCTGCAACATTTCTTTGTGTAAAAAGGAAAAGTATTGCATTAGGTCCTTCGTCCACTGTTCTTGGTTGTTGTATGGCTTGTTGATTCTCTGATTCATCCTCAATGCATATGGCCTTGGTCCACTCCTGGTCATGAGGTGTATTAGGAAAAAGGATTAGTGATGCTTGTCTTTCTTTAATTTCAACCTTTCTCATATGATCACATGGCATTTGATCTTGGCTGCTTGATGAAACTGAGCTTGTGTCTTCAAGAGGAATAGCGGGTTGATAGGGCAGTTCATCACAATTAGAAGTGCTTGGGAAACTAAATTCTTCTATCTTATCTTCTGATTGTGAGGGATATTCATCTTATCTTGGCTTATGGTCCCAATTTATCAGTTTTTTACCTTCTAAACTTAGATTATCATCTTCTCCTTCTTTTTCAGCAACAAAAATATGACATGAGGGTTGAAACAAGCTATTGTTTCTTTGATGGGAAGGGTAATTTTCGGATATAAGGTATTCAACAGATTGTTCATGGAAATCATCTCCATAATCATCATACAAAGGTGAATCAATGACCATTTGACTATTAATCGTTGAGGGGATTAGTACAATAGCTGGGACATCTGGTTGCTCAAGGAAAACATCCTCATAGTCATCAAAACATGGCGAATCATGGCACATTGGTTCATTAACAATAGGAGGGACTGATAAGCTATGAATTTGGTCATGACAAGCTGCAACACTATTCTCATGATAAAATAAATCTGAATCTAAAATGACCTCTTGACTTAAAGAATCAAGAAAAGGAGGAGACAAGGAAATGATGGATTGTCCATATTGATCATTCTCTTGGGGACCTAGATTTTGACATGAATGATGCATTTGTTCTTGAAATTTAGGAAAAGCATTATGAAACTCATCATCTAATTCTTTCTCTCTACAATCATCCCCTTCATCATCACTGCTAGAGGAATCACTTGATGAATCTTGAATATATGATGCATACCCCTCACAACAATTCTCAAAAATTATTTCAGCTGGATAAATTTTCTTGCAATGAGAATAAAAAACATCATGAAAGTTATTCAAAGAGGAAATACTAGAAGCAGGGAGTGTTCTATACCATTGCCTCGCATCGCCTTCCAACGAATACATGAACATTTTCATCAATATATCTTCATGATGAATGTCAAGTTGTTGCATCAAAACATGAAATTCATGAACATGCTCAACATGGCTTTCATTCACACCTTCATAAAATCTGGGCAGCAGATCTTGCCATTCATCAATTTGAGGCACAAGATGTGGATAACCATCTATGGCTGAGAAATTGAGTGGGGCAAACCTCCTAGCCAGGATAGCCTTCATAGCCATTTGATTTGCCTCATCTCCAGTGGAGTCACCAACAGATTCTAAACAATGGAGTCACCATGGTGAATGTGCAGTCTTGAAGGTGTCCAACTTCAGTCACCATCTAAATCTAGAGATGTGCAGTGTCATTCTTCCCAGGGAGCTTTTCAATCTGCTCAAATCTGTCCCCGACAACGGTGCCAAAAATGTTAGCACTGAAAGCCACACTTTGACTGCTAAAGTGTAAGCTCAACACCCATCAGAATGTAAAAGATAATTTGGTTTTGAATAGGTGGATCAAAAAGATGGAGAAAGAAAGGGAGAGGGTAGCAAACTGCAGATCAGTAGGCTACACTAATGGGAAATGGAGTCACAAACATCCTAATCATCGAAGGAAAAAAAGTTGCTCAACATAAAACAAGATTATATGCTGATAGGTGGAAGAATGAAGGAAAACATAAGATAAATTTTCACTAAACAAAGATCCTCTCAGTTTAATGAATCAACAGGTACTTGAATATAAACAATGACTGATGGGAAAAATACAGCGGATCCTCTACTGCTTAGGGATCCATAAATCATTGATAGCCTTTGATCCTCAAATATGCAATATATTTAAATAAGAAGAAATATAAAAGAAGAGTTACAATCTGAAATCATAGCTCTCATGAGTCTCCAATAGCAATAATTCTTACAATCAAAAAATTCCCATAGGCTTACAAATGAACACACACAAGAAAACTGCCTACTGCTTACTCTCTCTAGCCTGTCTTGGCTCATCCATCCTCCTCTCCAAGAGATATATCCCTCCTTAAATAGAAAATATCATCCAAATAACCTCAGGAGGTCGAATCCCATCTCTTCCATTGGATTCTAATCCTTGGTTATAGGTGGCAACAATCAAAGAGACAAAAATCCAAGAAACTGTTGATTTTCAGGAATTTGTTGGAAGTCATTAATGAAATGTCTCCACCTCATTGCATGAGGCCTTTGCTGGAGCTAAATATTAGATGTAGGTGTCCCTTGACATATAAATGATAGTTGAGAATTCATTCTAACTTGCCTTGACATGTGGCAACCTCCCAACAAGGCGAATATCAAAATTGTGACCGCTACATGAAATTAGTACGCAGCGCCATTGTGCAGAGTACACGGTGCCTACTTTTATATGCAATATCTCTCAAACCAAAACACATTTTGAAAAATTGAGAGAGGTTTTTGTTATTTGGAATGTTATGAACAAAAAAATCCTTAACTTTTCAAAAATACATTCTCAACTGCTGATAACCCAAGTTTTAAATTAGTGACTCAAAATTGGTAGAATAACTCTGCACAATTTAGCCTCTGCCATAATATTACGCAACGCTTGTAGGTAGCGCTACTTATGCAACACTGAGGCATAAACCAATATTGTGCTAACATTAAGGATATTCAATTTCCTTATGATCAACATATTTCCATCATGTGTGAAAATACAAGTGTTATTAATATCTCTAAAAATCATGTTCAACACTCTAAAACTGAGCATATACCCATCAAGTATCACTTTCTCAAAGAGTAGGTTTAAGATTAGGTGGTTAAAATAGAATATGTTCCTTCCAAAGAGTATGTCATGCATATATTTATGAATCCATTACCTTGAGACTCCTTTGATTACTTTGGAGAGAAGTTTGGATTTTTTCCCACTCCTCATTAAGGAGCATAACCTTCATGACCGGTTGAAGGCTGTTGAAAGACTTATTTAGCCTCAAGGGGGACAGTGCAAGAAATTGAGCAATGGGAAATACAACCTTCAGACATGGAGAGTCACTTTCAAGACGTGCACAATCTGTAGGGATGATCCCTTTTCCATTGATGTCAAAGGGGGATAAAAATAGAGTTATGACAAAGAGGAGCATACAGTAAGGGGGAGTGAAGGCTAGAGGAACACATTGACAGGGGGAGCCACTCAACAGTAGATTTTCCATCAATGAAAAAGGGGGAGTTTTTCAATCATATGTTTTCATTGATGTCAACACGGTGCACAGACAGTATGGTGAAAATTTGGCACATAGGAAGTGGAAGTGTGTGGAAGTATGTATGGCACAAAGTTGGTGAACAGGTAGAGGAAGTGCGTGGAAGGGTTCTTTCTACTATACTATAGCAGATCCACATGAAATAGAACTCCTATAAGAATTTGAGAAAGGTTGAAAACATAAGTGCGTAGAAGGATTGAAGGATGAAGGGATCAACAACGCAAAATAAATCACGGAAGTGATTGAGTCTGCCAGGAGTGCATGCAGAACATGAGGATGACATACGACGCAGTTCAGATGTAAAGTAGAATGCGAAAAAATCCCCTTTTTGTGATTGCAGAGTGAATCAACAGATGTTTGTGCTACAATGCAATGACGTATGTGAAAATATTTCAAGGTGCCTTGATCAAAGCTACGAGTGGCAGAGTGGACTGCGATGGGATAAGTGAAAATTTAGAGTCACCAGGGTGAGATCATAATCTGGTGGGGCGACTGGGTGAGTATGTTGCAAGGCAAGTGCGACATGTTGAAGACTTGTGATTTGTATCTTGTACCCTTATTATATCTGTGCAGTAGATGCTTTGTAAACAAGAATGTGAATTAATGGGACAATGAATGATTTGGTAAAACAAGAAATATCTGGTCTGTTTGAGTTCGTCAAAATGTACATAATAGAATTTTGTCAACATATAACTAACTAGACCTTGATTTGGTCAAAATATGTCCACAATGTAAATTTCATATGTCCACATACTTTATTTAGACATAAGTGTAATTGAAATAAGTTTGATTTGGTCAAAATTTGTCCACAATGTAATTTTTATGCGTTCACATATAGGAAGGGGAACTTAGGAAAAAACACTATAAATAAGGACGTGCTCTGTTCGATTTAATGCGTAGATGAAAAGAGAAGAAAAAGGACCTATAATTATTCAACGAAACTATCACATTATGTTGGTGCTTACAAAAGAAAATAAAGAAATATGTTTTATGGTTTTCTCCCGCATTGGGTTTCCACGTAAAATTTCTAGTGTAATGTATTTTATGTGTTGTGTTTTGTGTTGTACATGAACTATTGATTAAGTAAGCATGTATAAACAAATTTATTTTGTTACAAAGGAAAGAAAATTAATCAAACTGATAAAATATTGATTC
>JZKD02S0026037.1:51333-61469 GCA_000966675.3 Picea glauca | reverse complement strand
AAGTTATAACAACTTTATGTGAAAATCAATGGATTCTTATTGTCCTTCGTGGTGGAGAATCAAGTCTTAGATTTTCCATTTTCAATATTTATATTCCCAATAGATATACGGAAAAAATAGAATTTTGGAGTTCCTTATTCACCACTAAGGAAAATTTGGATATATCGACTGTTATAATGGCTATAGATTTCAATCCAATTCTCCAAAACTCGGAAAAAAGAGGTGTTAGTTGTGTTTGAGACCCAATGCGAGAGAAGATGGAAGATCTTATCTCTTACTGGGATCTATATAATATTAAGCCTTATAAAGGGAAGTACACATGAAGAAACAAATGTTATGGTCTTGTTATCCCCAATTCCTATGGATAACTAAGGATATCATGTCTTGAGGCCCTCAGGTTGCAAACATGGAGTACCGAGAGACACCTTGACCAGCAATGTCCACTTTCACAAACAAAGACCCACCTCACCACCATATCTCCAGGTTCATCATGATTGTATCATCAGCTGGCCTTCGGAAGACATTGGATCTTGTTCTATGAGGTACAAGTCAGGTATTATGATGAGTGTCTTTTCAATACTTGAGGAATTTGATTTTGTTACATCTATTACTTCTTTTGATTATCTGATGTTTGCTTGGACATTATTCTCTTTGCCCTGTTTTACCTTGGTGGTTGACATTACACCCTACTAGGTGGGTCACCCTTAGGGATAGGGATGCTATTAGGAGGTCCTTTGGATGTGTCATCATTCCATTCTCAACCATACTTGTCACTTTCCACACTTCATCCCCTCATCTCCTTACCTTTTGCGATTTTCGAGTGTACTGACCCAAGAAGGGGTTGTCCCTCATTACATGACAAGAAGGGGATGAAGTCCCAAAGGCTTGTGGCTGGAAAGAGATACAATCCAAACCATTAACCTTCTATATGCTCACCCAGGGATCTTTAAGACAATGAAATGTCTCTCATAAAAATGGATGGGACCCGTGAAAGAATAGCTAATAACAAATGCTAACCAGGGAGGGGTGTGTGGGAATTGTTTTTAATGCTTAGGTAGAATCCCCACACATATTTCTAACTTGGGGAAGCATGATGTGACCAGAATAGAGTCAAGGTGGGCACAATTTTTATTGCTTAAGTAGAAGCCCCACATTGGCTTCAACCTGGAAACATTTTAAAACTAATTAAAGGAAATAAATGGGCTTGGAAAAAGGTTGCATTGAAAACGAAGGTGCAACACACCCTCTACAAAGGCACCCATAAGTGATACACTACAAACATGTTTATGTCATGAACCCCATGCCTAAACGTCTTCCCCTCATCCATGTCACATTATCCACATGACTTAGAAGTAGGTCCCCTCAGGAAACACCCCTAAACTTAAGGGACGATTCACCCAATAGGTCATTTTGTCAACCCTCCCATACCTAAAATTGGAAAATTGCATAGGGTCTTGGAGCATTGGTTTATTTTGACAAGGTAGTTTTGATGTATATGCTTAGATGGCTCTCTTATAGATTTGATTACTCATAATTATGCTTTTAATTGATATCCTTGGAGGGTGTATCCATTTGTTTTTGCATGACCCAGCTGGTGGATATTTTTGGAGGAACAAGCCTAGTTTGGGCTTCCATGGGCTTGAAGCCCACAGGTTGAATTCCAATGGCCCACATGTCGGATCATGGTGACTTTCCTTTGGAGGCCTAGAGGACACCTTGGAGGAACTTTCCTATCCCTCACATGCCAAACTATTTGCTTGGAGGGGCCAAAACATCACCCTTGAGGAGTTGACATCATCATTAGGGCTAGGGTTTTGGTGGTGAAGTTTATATTTGTTGACACTTTGAATGACTTGGTGGGAGGAGGATATAGCACATGAGAGGGAGGATATATGAGCCCCACTGAATTCAACTTCCTTCTCCAATGACTTTCTCAAAGGGACAAAACGTCACCCCTAGAGGGGTGACGTCATTTTATGGTTTCTATTGTACACTTTTTAGATTTCAAGTTTGAATTGAAAATGAAATTATTTGTGTAAAGGGGAAAAATAAGAGTTGTTGTCCCCTTATTTTTTGTTTACCCTAAATTAAGTGGAAAAAGTGTGTTTAATACATTTTGTATAAATATAGATCATTTGAATCTCATTTTCATCATAACTCTCCCATTGTGAGAAGTTCTTGGCTGAAATTTTCACTATACTTGAGGATTCTTGGTGTTTATCTCTCTTGAAAATGGTTTTTGGTGTTATATTTTGATGAATGGATGAGCTAATGTAGTGCGCGCCTCTAGGAGACATTCTTTCTTTCTATTGGATGGTAATTTTCTTGGTGAACTAGGGTTTGATCACTCTCTTTCTTGGAATTGGTAAGGAAAAATATGCATTTGTTAGCTATTTCTTTCTCTTTCTTGGTTATTGTTGGTTAAAACCCTAGGAAGAGTATTTTGGATACACCCTCCATTAAGATTCTTCTAATTTTATGAGTTTACAAGTCATTTTGCAAGGGTTGTTAGAAGGAATACGAGTGTGTATACCCTCTTAGATTTTACCCTAGGGAGTAAGAGGATTTACACCCCTAGGGACCTTGTTGATAAAATTTATGTTTAAGGACTCCATTCACCCAAATATTTAAATGCATTAATCTGATTTTTACATTGGAGATATAAATTACTTGCCTTTGTAAATGTGAAAAGTCAATATTTTGAGATTGTCTAAGTTGGAATCAATTTTATGCTTTTTATGCTTGATTGAGACACTAGGGTGTCTCAATTTAATGAGTACTTATTATTGTTGTAATAAAAAAAATACATAGACACTACGTCTGCAGCAAACCCTAAATAAATCTCTAAATAACTCACAGTTCAACCGTAAAAAATTTCTAACAATTTACCCCTACTATCAACTAAGCCTAGTGCACTGTTTGGGTGGTTTCTTGGCAAGTTATGGTGGTTGAATTTTATGTTGTAACAACTTGTTTTCTACATCCATAAGGATGATAATTATCATTGTAGTAACTTGTGTATTTCAGCCTTGTTTCATGCTAAAATCTTTCTCTTTCATTCTTGGTTTAAACTAGTATTTACTAGCTTATCTCTTGCTTATTTAATTAGAATTTTAGCATCTTTATTTTCAACTCTTACTATTTTTTTGTGTTGATATATATTATTGTTTACTGATTCAATTAGGGATAGAAAGATTAAATTTCTTGTCTACTTAACATATTACATGCATACTTTTCTTTCCTTCTGTCTCGGTGCTGGAAATATTGTCATTGATGTCAACAGTTGATGTGATGATCTATTGTTAATGATGAATAACCACAACTGAGATTGTCATTGATGTCAATATTCAATGTGATGATCTGTTGTTAAATCACAAATGAGATTGTCATTGATGTCAACAATATATCAGTTAAGCAAGAGATGTCAAACAGTGTGCAGAGATCAAAAGAGTGAATATGAGAAGCGAATAATTGAAAGATCAAAAGATCAGAAGGAATAACACATTGCACAGAGAGGAAATTCGTGACTATTGTTGATGACGATAGGATCAACAATCCAATGATAAAATCCCAGGAGGGTTAGTGAATGGGGATCAATGCTCTATAATAAGAAGTGCATTGCAGATGTATCAACGGGTTTCTTGAAAATATTAAGAAGTCAACCATTGCACAGGAAATTGTGAGAAGACATAGTAGCCATCCGATCAAAGAATTGACGACCCTTATTATCTTATAGAATATGATTAATCCCACATTGGAAGTGTGAATAAATGCATATAGGTTTATATGCATGACTCTCTCCATAGCTTATCGACGTGTAGTGCAAAGGTATGGTGGGAGCTCTGGTGTTTGGACTCCACAAGAAGTTCACCAACCTAGAGCCTAGGATGACCTGTTAGGCCCCCTACCTTTTGGTAAAAGTTACAACAACTGTCGATATGATGAGGATTGATCTCGACTGTTAGATCAGGGAGAAGCTACATGACGTTTAGTTGTGATTTTCCTTTGGAACTCCGGAATTAGAATATTAGGAGTGTCAAGGTGTCAAGGATCTCAAAATCATGATAAGATAAGGACCATCGATCAGGAGGAGCAACGTGAGTCGTCGATATGACAAGAGTGGCATACCAGATTTCAGGAATTCATAGATTGCGATTTGAGAGAACGGAGCATGCTTCTTGAAATACCGAAACCCGAATTCAAGATCCAATCTAGACCATTGGATCGAGAGAGAATACCGGCCATTGAAACCCAAGGGCACATGGCGAAGGGTCATTGTTTCGCTGACTGGAAAGTCAAAGGAAGGAATAGCTTAACCCTCCAAATTTTGAAACGAGAAATCACGATAGAATCGTGGGTCGTTGGATCTACAAAACGTTGTAAGGTCGTTGGATTTAAACCAAGGCAAAATTACGCAGTAGACCACGTCAACAAGAACCTATGACAAGAACACGTGGCATATTCAGACATTGACAAGTGTCAAGTAGATATGGAATTTTAGGCACGTGTATATAAAAAATCTGAGTGACATGAGGAAGCTACTTGGGATGTACCAAGTCATCAGGTGACGTCAGCAAGTTTACATCACATAGGGAGTTTTTACATTGGGATTTTTGAATAGTTGGATGTAACAAATACCCAAAGGGAAGAGTGCCAAAATCCCGACAGCCATCTACCTCAACGCATGATCAATTCATAGCCGTCAGATCCAGTGGAGTTGCAAGGAGGATAAGCCCAGGAGTTAGTTAACACTCTAAAGCGGTGAAATGATTTGATCCGTTGGATCAAAATGACACGTGGCAAGTGATTGGAATTTCGCTGACTCGCAGATCAGGAAAAGTCAAAGATAGTTCTACATGAACTCGTGAAACGCGAAGTCACGAGATGATATCAGCCATTGATTGCAAGGGAATCGAGGATTGTAGATCCGGTCCCGAGGAATTCTTCATTTTGGAGATCGGAATATTGACCACAACATACAGTGACAAGAGGTGTTCAAAACCCCAAAATCTGAAGCTCTGAAGTCAAGGAGGAAGACATGTATCAAGGTCCACGTCATCTTGAGTGATGTCAATAACATACCACGTTAGCAAGGAAATGTGGCACAGTAAGACATTGACAAGTGTCAATTTGATACATCATTTCAGGTATGTGAAAATCAAAAATATGAATGACACGTGGTAGCTAATAGGCTTGTGACACGTCAACAATTTACGTCACAATGAGAATCCTGAAATCTTGACAACCATCCATCTCAATGAATGATTAAGTCACAACCATTAGAGTTTGTAGTAAAAGTATGAGTGCAAGGTTAAAGTGGAACGTTGATGTATCTCCGTGAGATAAACATGAATCATCTGATTTTATTGGTGATATCATAATCAGAAATTTTACAATGTAGTAAGTCATGAAGACCCAATGGGAAAAATGTCGAAACTCTGTTAGACGTCCATCTCATCAGAGATCGAATCATGACTGTTATTTTAATAAAGCACTCGTTTGGTCTAATTGCCTAAGCGTGAGGTCACCGTCGTTGGTCATATGGTAAAAAGTTTTAAAGGGATAGAATGTATGTCGCTTAGTTGGTAAGCATGTGGTTCTATGCCATTGGTCATATGCTATAAGCATTTTTAACTATTCATCGCTATAGTTGGTAAAACATGTGGTCCTATGACGCACAGTTATATGAAATGGTTTGAAGGAAGCGCCTCCACGGAATCTGGTCTCTGTAAATATAACAGAGATTCGAGATCGACCATAAAGGATTAAATTGATCCACGACTATGATCAATTTATTGAAACCTTTACCGTAAAATAAATAAACAGTGATTAAGATTGATTAATCAAAGAGGCGCAATGGTCGAAGAATAAACCGATTCACAGTCATGATTAAAAGAGAACAAATCATGAAAATATGAATAAAGAATAAAAAGAAAAATGAAATTAATTAAAGTTTATATTATCATTTTAAATGAAAAGGTACAATGGTTCAAATAAAGGGACACGTTGTTTTAAATTTCACACCAGTTTGAAGACTATATAAACGAGAAAATGTGGTGAGAATAAATGGTCTCTGTGGTTGAGATTAGAAGATCAATAGTTGAAGCAGATTCCAAGAAGATATCATATGAAAGGAAATGTGAATAACAGAGAGAAGATAAAATGTAGTTCAGAACATAAGTTAAATAAGATGAAGCGGATTCCAAGAAGATATCAGAGGAAAGGAAATGTGAATTATAGAGAGAAGATGAAATGCAGTGATAAGAGTTTTATAGTATACCTCTGATCATAAAATATAGTTTATTCTATAATGGATCACTACTACTGGAGTTGAATAAACTCTAATTGGATAGAGTGGGTTCTATCAGCAAGCTGGGTCTTGCACCAAGTTGGGTATTGGCTGAGAGTTGGTGCTCTCCGAGGAGTTGGTGCTTCTCATTTCAGCTGGTGTTGAAACTTTAGTTGGTGCTAAAAAGAAAATCCTCTATCACATATTCATATTAATATGTTCATATTTATTATACAAAACATCTGGTGTCTTTGTGTTCATTGTAATTATGATGTGATTGTTATTAATCTGTTCAATTATGTTTTAATTGGTAACTTGTGAAAAGAAATTTTTAAAATAGTCCACACACTAATTCACCCCCCCGCCTCTTAGTGTGGGTCATGTGTTCTTCAATTGGTATCAAAGCAAGGTTCCTTCAAACACAGTTTAAAACACTAGAAGGAATATCCTAAAGAAATGGGTGGACACATGGTTGTCTCCGCAATTGAAGCTCCTTTATTCGATGGAACAGATTATTCCTCATGGAGAAAAAATATGAAACGATTTTTGAAATAAAAAGGATATAAGGTTTGGAATTCAGTAGTAAGCAAGCCCTGGGACTTTACTACATCAAAGAATCTATCCAAAATTACAGTCCAAAGGAGAGAAAGGAAGAACAATGAAGTGGCATTGAAGGTTCTTCTCAATGGATTATCAGATATAGTCAAGAAAAGCATAGGAATATGAACATACACCAAGGAATTATTGATCCAGGTGGATATCGGTGTCCATCCACCTTTTCCAGCTAGCTCAAAACAACTTTCTAGCAATTTTGATAATTTACTATTTTTAGCAGTTTTTCGGGTCCTGAACTTTCGGAGTATGTTTCAGTTGAAAATTTTAATCTTGAAATTTTGTGCAACTGTTGTAGTCCTCGGATAGATCTTTCCAATGGGATATCATAAGTGCCTAAAACTAATATTGTATGCAAAAGTTACAACCCCGAGAAGTTGATGTACTGACTTACCCAAACGGGGTCCACATGATTTTTGACACTTCATCTCCTAGGGTTAGGTTTTTGGATGTCTAGGGTTTTTTGACATTCTTGTTTATTGTAAAAATTCCTTCAAAGACTCATTGTAATCATATTCTTGTGAATGAGCACAGTCATCACATCTCTTCTCAGAGATAAGCCACCACCATTCCAGCAAGCTTGTTTCCGCTGCATTTTACAGTTTCCAGCTTATTTCTTTATTGAATAGAAAACCTGTATTATTGTATCTCTGTTATTTTGTGTTAAGCACCTTTTAATAATCTGTATTCATTTCGTTATGCTCATAAAATCCAGATCAGTGGTATCAGAGCGGTCTTCTCCTTGTTGTCTTAATGCATGTCCCCAACGAGGTTGGAATACAAAGACTTGGGTCTCGAGCTTATTTCTCTTGAGGACAAAAACTCTCGCATGCCCAAGTGACCTCTCATGGAAGGAGAAAATAAATATGACGGGACAGGAGATCCTTTCAAACTGTTGATTGAGGAAGCCCTCATGCAACAGAGGAACGAGATGATGGATAGTTTCGCGCAAATCCTTTGGAGGCTACCAACAGGTGACACATCTTCTTCGAACAGAGGCACCGCTCCATTCAAGGTAAAAATAAACTTTGATATTCCTATATTTGAAGGTCATATAGACACAGATGTTGTAGACAAGTGGTTGAATCTACTAGAAGGGTATTTTTCTGTCCATAACTTTTTGAATAGAGAAAAATTACTTTTGCACTCCTCAAAGTCGTTCCCCATGTCAAAGATTGGTGGGAAACGTTCTGTGAGCAAAAGGAAACAGAGGAACCCTCATTATTTTCAGTCATGGCCACCTGGGAATCCTTCAGGGATGTTATTAAGGAACAATACTACCCTCTCAGAAGTTATGGCGACCTGTATACCAAATGGACCACACTGCGACAAGAAAGAGACCAAGAAGTGCCAGATTTCACAAATATATTCCATACCTTGCACTCCAAGATGGGTATCGAATATTTAGAGCGACATCTGGTGCTCAAGTATCGTGGTGCTCTGCATAGATACATCCAGACCAAAATTGAATTTCTAGACATCTCATCCTTGGGCGTGGCCTACATATATGCCATCAAAATCGAGCAGATGCTCAAACAAAAGACACGGCTATTTGGGCCTGGGAACCCCTCACAACAAAAGCCAGGAAAGGGTGTCCCCAACCCATAGAATAAAGGACAAAGAAAATATGGATAGTATCTAGACAACCATTCCAAGTCGCAAGCAAAGAAGGACATCCGAAAGATAAAGAAAGACACTGGGAAGTGGTGCGACTTTCATAAGAGCCCTTCGCATAACACTGCTAACTGTCTCTCAAAGAAGTCGTTGGTGGCCAAAGTGAAAGCCTTTGAATTAGATGTAGATTTTGACTCTGAGCCAGAACCAAAAAGGGGAAGATGGATCATTGACGCGGAACCTAGTGTCACCGTTGCTACCACCAAGCTCCATCCTGGTGAACCAGACGAGCCAGAAGAAGGAGAGTACCTCTTCCATTCACAGATGTGGGTAAAAGGAACCCCACTACACTTCATCATTGATAGTGGTAGCCATAAGAACCTCATATCAACAGAGGTCTTCAAGCGACTGGACCTGCCAACAATGCCACACCCACAACCCTACACTATTGGATGTCTTCGCCAAGGAAGCGATCTCTGCATCAACCAATAGTGTCGATTTTCATATGGCATCAAGCCCTTCAAACACGAGGTATTGTGTGACATTGATCCTCTCGAAGTTTGTGATGTTCTTTTGGGCCAACCTTATTTATGGAAACGTCATGTTGTATATGAGTCTAGGCCTCGTAGTGTTATTATTACTTTGAACAAGAAATTGTACAGGATACCCGAGGCAAACCCACCTAGTGCTATTTCCTTGATCTCTGCTAAGAAATGTAGGAAGGTCATCTCTCAGACGAGGAAGTTTGTCTTCTTCATGATTCGCTCTCAGAATAAGCAAAAGATCACAACCACATCTAGGGTCTATGTAGCCGACCTCTCCACACAGCAAAAGCAAATATATAAGGTCATGGAAGAATACTCAGATATCTTCTCCTCACCTATAGGGGTACCTCTGCACTGCTAGGTCAATCACCCCATCGATCTGACCCCCGGCGCACCGCTGCCCATTGGGCCAGTCTATCGTCACTCTTTGTTATAGAATGAGGAGATCAAGCGATAGATCCAAGAACTGCTCCATAAGGGTGTTGACGGGCGAAACAGTCCATCCGTCAACTGGGAGAGTGGAACCGGTCCGGGGTTGTCTAAATAACCCAAGCCATTTGGAATGGACCACCCTGACGAGTTTAACGGCTCTGTTGGCCGCTCTAAGGTCTCCTAAGAAAAACCAAAGAGAGAATTGATCTGAGCTAAGTAATCTAAACTAAGGAAACTAGAAACTAATAAAACAAATAAAACAAACTAACTAACTAAATAAAAGAAATCAAACTAAAATAGAGGAAACTAGAAACTAATAAAACAAAGATAATTACACTAATATAAACTATTCTAAATATTCTATCTACAAACTACAAATTACTCTTATAATAACTCAAATCAACTATCTAATTATCAATTTAATTACAGTTTATTCACAAATATACATTGTATACAATCTACAGATTTGAATAAACCTGTGAAACTAATTTTCTTGTTGTCCCAAGACAACGAAGATAACTCTTTTTTTATTTTGTGATTTATGAATAAGAAAGTAAACTAACTGAAATTAAAACAAATCAAAATTATATCTATATTAAACTACTTAATAAAAGCAGTAAACTAAATACTAATTGACCTGGAAA
>JZKD02S0026037.1:28671-51323 GCA_000966675.3 Picea glauca | reverse complement strand
CATCACAAGGATATCAAATAATAACCCCCTCCCCCCCCCACACACACATCAAGCAATGATCAAACCGAATCAAATAAAAAATTTAGATTGCATCATCCAAAATTGTACATGTCAAACAACTAGGTAATTCTTATAACCATAATGACCTCAAATAATAACAACACATCAGTCAAATAACTTCAAAGTAGAAGAGGTCACTACAACAAGGTTGTAAGAACCTTCCTCGCCTCTAGAAACCATGCCATAATCCCATTTCCACTTGTTTAGTTTACTAAATTTGGAAAACAAATTATCCTAAGATAATTTATGCAATGAAATTGTCCAAATTTAGGATTGCATTAAATATGAAGATCAAAATGAAATATTCTTGGCTAAGTGCATGTGACCATGGGAAACAATGGACAGTGTTGAGCAAGCCCTAGGAATTGAAATCCATTACATAGTGAATGTAAATAAAACCTGATGTATTTAATGCCATTACAAAGCACCCTAATCCATCCATCCTCTCTTTGGGATGCATCCCCAAAAATTCAACAAGAATGACCCTATGCTTCAAAAAGTGATGTTATAATCCACTGCCCACATGTTCATTTTACTAAGCACGAAAAACCTTTTAAAAAACACAAGAATTAGGAAATGTTTTCTTTAATATATTTCATTAATAATAAAAATGAGACCCTCTTGTTTGGGGGACAAGGAACCTCCCCCAAATTTGTGTTGGACAACTGAGAGGGGGGGTGAATCAGTTGTCACTGAGCTTAAAAAATTATGCTTCTTTTAAAATATTTATAAGGCAATCAATGATGATCACAATAATGTAGGGAAATAAACAATGGCACATTCAACATCAGTCACATATATGAGAAACACAGAGACAGATATTTCCCAAGGAAACCCATACAGGGTAAAAACCTCTTCTTCTTTATATGATAAGTATTATTTACATTCTTTACATTATCATACATATAAGAACCAACTCATTGCGAGGATACAACCTCTGTTTTGCAAGCTGCAACTTGCTGAGAGCACCAACTCTCTGTTTTTCTCTAGCACCCACTAGAAGGAAGCACCAACTCCCTGGTTTCTCTAGCACCAACTAGAAGGGAGCACCAACTCCCTAGTTTCTCTAGCACCGACTAGAAGGAAGCTACAACTCCCTATGTTCAAGCACCCACTTGAACCTCTGAGGACAACAATCCTCCCTAGCACCTCCCTACCACCTTGGATTCTGAATATGAAATACTGAAACCTATTACAATGATATAGTGTTCAATAACAGCTTACCAGTCTCAACACTGTTCTACTGCATTTCGTTGCTCTGTCTACCTCACTGCCTTCCTGCACACCTGACTTGCGCTGTCTGTTCTTATACCTTTTATGCTCTGTGTTCCATGTCCATTCACTGCACAATTCCTCTTTTGTTCAATTCATCTGCTGCACTTCCCTCCTCCTTCACGCATGAATCACCTTCAACAACAACAACCACAACAACACCAACAACAACCACATCTCTTCTCTGTACTGTGTATATATAGCTTCTGTGCATCTTGTGCATGCAATATTCGCCATTCCTCTGCATGCTCATACCACGCCAATCTCCTCCACATCTCAAGTGCTCTGAGTGATCATCATCGCGACTCTCCAACTTCTCTGGCAGTTCAACCCCTGTGTCTATCATCACTAGGTGTTATGCCAAGATTCCTTTTTCTCTCTAGTCGTTGAGACTCTTCGTCTTCTCTGTTACAGTCGAGCTCATCCTTTCTGTTTCAATTACGAGCTCCAACCCTCATCCAGCTGTCAATTTCCTCCATGAATCATCTTCATTCCACTGGCAGATTCCATGTAACTCTTCAACTCCTCTGGAAATNACCAACTAGAAGGAAGCACCAACTCCCTGGTTTCTCTAGCATCGACTAGAAGGAAGCTACAACTCCCTGTGTTCAAGCACCCACTTGAACCTCTGAGGACAACAGTCCTCCCTAGAACCTCCCTACCACCCTGTATTATGAATATGAAATACTAAGACCTATTACAGTGATATAGTGTTCAATAATAGCTTACCAGTCTCATCACTGTTCTACTACATTTCATTGCTCTGTCTGCCTCACTGCCTTCCTGTACACCTGACTTGCGCTGTCTGTTCTTCTACCTTTTATGCTATGTGCGCCATGTCCATTCACTGGATAGTTCCTCTTCTGTTCAATTCAGCTATTGCACTTCCCTCCTCCTTCATGCATGAATCACCTTCAACAACAACAACCACAACTCTTCTCTGTACCGTGTATATATAGCTTCTATGCATCTTGTGCATGCAATATTCGCCATTCCTCTGCATGCTCATTCCATGCCAATCTCTTCCACATCTCAAGTGCTCCGAGTGATCATCATTGTGACTCTTTAGCTTCTCCGACAGTTCAACCCCTGTGTCTATCATCACTAGGTGTTATGTCAAAATTCCTTTTTCTCTCTAGCAGTTGAGACTCTTCATCTTCTCTATTACAGTCGAGCTCATCCTTTCTGTTTCAGTTACGAGATCCAATCCTCATCTAGCTGTCAATTTCCTCCATGAATCATCTTCATTCCACTGGCAGATTCCATGTAACTCTTCAGCTCCTCTAGAAATCACACAAAAGTATCTTCTCATCCTCTGGTAGAAACCATCAATGGTTTCTAGCAGTTGCAATGTGAGGATCAACATTATCCCTCTGATCATGCTCATGTTCACCTCCATCGTTGGATTAAATCTGATGACTTCTTGCATTATTTACCCATTTCGTAATTCGAAGATTCTGCGATGAGACATCTTGAGTCTCCATGTCACAAGTTCTGAAACTCCGAAACAGAGCTTTTCTGTGCTGGCTACTTCCTTTATATGACCATGGCTATGACCAAGTTCTTGTTCATAACATGCTTTTCATGATTTCAAATTTTTCCTTTTCGTTAATTCCATTGTGAAGTTTCTCGACTTTTCAAGTCGCGATCCTCGAAACGCCGAAAGGAAGCTTGTATGCACGTACTCTTCTCTTCATCTCTTCGATGGTGTGACCACCAGCTGAGACCACACAATTATGTATAAAGCAATTTTGTGATTTCACATTTCATGAATCTGGAGATGAGGCATCTCGAATCTCCAAGTCGTGATACCCGAAACCCCGAAATGGATCTTATCTGAACTGACTCCTTCCCTTCTCGTGACCACCAGCGGTGACCATAGGCTATGCCAAAAAGGCACTTCATATTTCGTGAGTTTATAAACTTCATTGAGTCTGATCGATGGTTGAAATCTCCATAGATATGACGATCCAGATTTTATCACGATCTCACATCTCGTTGTTCCTTAGATGGAGGTTCTCGTCACTCCAAGTCGTGATAGGAGAAAATCTGAGATGGAGCTCAGATCGATGGTCCACGTTCTTGGTGAATTGACGGTCCAGATCTTATCATGAATTCACATCTCGCGGTTCCTTATATGGAGGTTCTTGTCACTCCAAGTCGTGATAGGTGAAGCTCCGATATGGAGCTTAGATCAATAGTCCAGAACCCTTGGTGATTTGATGTTCCAGATCTTATTGTGAGTTGGCATCTCGCGATTCTTGTGATGGAGGTTCTCGTCACTGCAAGTCGCGATACACAAAAATATGAGATGGAGCTTTGACATGCTCTAATCTTTTGCTACGCATCCCTCTTGGATCAATGGTTAAGATTTTATCGGGACTTCACAACTCCACGAGCCTTCGTTGTGCCTGATCAACAGTCCATATTTGGCCTCGATCTAACAGTTGAGATTATTTCACGATTTTGCATATCATGAATTCAAGAAGTTAGGGAACCCCGTTCCTTTGACTTTCCAGTCAACGACATGATGATATTCCACCACGCTTCCTCTTGATCAACGGTCCACGACTGTCCCCGATGGACAGCTAGGATTCCTTCACAGTTTTGGGGAGTTGGATGACTCTTGGACTTATCCGCCTTGCAGCTTCACCATATCTAACAGCTATTGAGCCTTCGTAGATACCCCAGATCCTACGGCCCAGATCTTCTCATGATTTCACCACTTTGCAATTTCGCTGCTTCGTGATTTCGTCCACCTTCGTGATTTCACCGCTTCACGATTTCGTCCACCTTGCGATTTTGTCACTTCGCGATTTCGCCACTTCGGTGGTGAAGTGTTTCGACACTTCAACTCTCGGTATCCAAAATTCTAAAATGGAGTTTACTCTTCCATTATCACTATGTTTTTGATCATGATGATCTTTTCCATCACTGTTCTTGCCATCAATGACAAGCTTACTCCCAACTGTAAACCTTCCAACAAATTTCATCCAAGTACTTCTCACAATGGGAGAGTTATGATTAAAATGAGATTCAAATGATCTCTATTTATACAAAATGTCTTAAACACACTTTGTCCACTTAAGTTAGGGTAAAAAAAAAAATAAGGGGACAACAACCCTTATTTTTCCCCTTCACAAAAATAATTCATTTTCAATTCAAACTTGAAATCTAAAAAGTGCACAATAGAAACCCTAAAATGACGTCACCCCTCTAGGGGTGACGTTTTGTCCCTTTGAGCAAGTCATTGGAGAAGGAATTTGAAGTCATTGGGTCTCATATATACTCCCTCTCATGTGCTATAGCCTTCTCCCACCAAGTCATTCCAAGTTTCAACAAATAACAACTTCACCACCAAAACCCTATCCCTAATGATGATGTCAACTCCTCAATGGTGATTTTTTGGCCCCTCCAAGCAAATAGTTTCACATGTGAGGGATAGGAAAGTTCCTCCAAGGTGTCCTCTAGGAATCCAATGAAATTAACCATGATCCGACATGTGGGCCCTTGGAATTCAACCTATGGGATTCAAGCCCCATGGAAGCCCAAAATAGGCTTGTTTCTCCAAAAATATCCACCAGCTATGTCTTGAAAAAACAAATGGATACACCCTCCAAGGATATCAAATAAAAGCATCATTATGAGTAATCAAATCAATAAGAGATACATATAAGAATCTACATCCAAAATACCTCATCAAAATAAACAAATTTTCAAAGACCCTATGCAATTTTCCAAGTTTAGGTATGGGAGGGTTGACAAAACGACCGATTGGGTGAATTGTCCCTTAAGTTTAGGGGTGTTTCCCAAAGGGGCATACTTCTAAGTCATGTGTATAATGTGACATGGATGAGGGGAAGACGTTTAGGCATGGGGTTCATGACATACATAGGTTTTTAGTGTCTCACTTATGGGTGCCCTTGTAGAGGGTGTGTTGCACCTTCGTTTTCAATGCAACCTTTTTCCAAGCCCATTTATTTCCTTTAATTAGTTTTAGGATGTTTCCAGGTTGAAGCCAAGGTGGGGCTTCTACCTAAGAAATAAAAATTGTGCCCACCTTGACTCTATTCTGGACACATCATGCTTCCCCAAGTTGGAAACATGTGTGGGGATTCTACCTAATCATTAAAAACAATTACTACACATGCCCCTCCCTGGTTGGCATTTGTTATCAGCTATTCTTTCACGGGTCCCATCCATTTTTATGAGAGACATTTCATTGTATTAAAGATCCCTAGGTGAGCATATAGAAGGTTAATGGTTTGGATTTTATCTCTTTCCAGCTACAAGCCTTTGGGAATTCATCCCCTTCTTGTCATGTAATGAGGGACAACCCCTTCTTAGGTCAGTACACCCAAAAATCCAAAAAGGTAAGGAGATGAGGGGATGAAGTGTGGAAAGTGACAAGTATGGTCAAGAATGACATGATGACTCATCCAAAGGACCTCCTAGTAGCATCCCTATCCCTAAGGGTGACCCACTTAGTAGGGTGTAATGTCAACCACCAAGGTAAAATAGGGCAAAGAGAATAATGATCAAGCAAACATCAGATAATCAAAAGAAGTAATAGATGTAACAAAATCAAATTCCTCAAGTATTGAAAATACACTCACCATAATACCTGACTTGTACCTCATGGAACAAGAACCAATGTCTTTCGAAGGCCAGCTGATGATACCATCATGATGAACCTGGAGCTATGGTCGTGAGGTGGGTGTTTGTTTGTGCAAGTGGACACTATTGGTCAAGGCGTCTCTCGGAACTCCATGTCTGCAACCTGATGGCCTCAAGACATGATATCCTTAGTTATCCATAGGAATTGGGGATAACAAGACCATAACATTTGTTTCTTCATGTGTACTTCCCTTTATAAGGCTTAATATCCTATAGATCCCGGTAAGAGATAAGATCTTCCATCTTCTCTCACATTGGTTCTCAAACAAAACTAACACCTCTTTTTTCCGAGTTTTGGAGAATTGTATTGAAATATATAGCCATTATAACAGTCGATATATCCAAATTTTCCTTAGTGGTGAATAAGGAACTCCAAAATTCTATTTTTTCCATATATCTACTGGGAATATAAATATTGAAAATGGAAAATCTAATATATGATTCTCCACCACAAAGGACAATAAGAATCCATTGATTTTCACATAAAGTTGTTATAACTTAAAACAATACTCAGAGGGGGGAGGGGGGTGAATCAATATTATATCAATTTTATTAATTTTATTTCCTTTGTAACAAATTAAATTTGTTTATACATGCTTACTTAATCAATAGTTCATGTACAACACAAAACACAACACATAAAACACATTACACTAGAAATTTTACATGGAAACCCAATGTGGGAGAAAACCATAAAAAATCTTTCTTTATGTTCGTTTGCAAGAACCAACTTGCAATTTACAATTTTTCATCTTTACAGGCACCCACCTGTCACAAATGAGGACACCAATCCTCTCAGGAACCAACCTATCGCAGATAATGAGGACACCAATCCTCTCATACACCAACCTAACACAAATGAGGATACCAATCCTCTCAGGCACCAAACTGTCGCAAACAATGAGGACACCAATCCTTTCAGGAACCAACCTATCATAGATAATGAGGACACCAATATTCTATGAGATTCAAATCGCCCTAGCACCACCCTACCACTGTGAATTCAATTTAAAAATGTTCTTATAGAACTGTACCTTTCTCAACACAAATTAATGTGATAGTTTCATTGAACAATTATAGGTCCTTTTTCTTCTCTTTTCATCTGCACGTTAAATCGAATAGAGCACATCCTTATTTATAGTGTTTTTTTCCTGAGTTCCCTTTCCTGTATGTGGATGCATAAAAATTACATTGTGGACAAATTTTGACCAAATCAAACTTCTTTCAATTACACTTATGTCTAAATAAAGTATGCGGACATATGATAGTTACATTGTGGACATATTTTGACCAAATCAAAGTCCAGTTAGTTATATGTGGACAAAATTCTATTATGTACATTTTGACTAACTCAAACAAACCAAATATTTATTGTTTTACCAAATCATTCATTGTCCCATTAATTCACATTCTTGTTTACAAAGCATCTACTACATGGATATAATAAGGGTACAAGATACAAATCACAAGTCTTCAACATGTCTCACTTTCCTTGCAACATACTCACCCAGTCACCCCACCAGATTATGAGCTCACCTTGGTGACTCTAAAGTTTCACTCATCCCATCACATTCCACTTTGTCACTTGTAACTTTGATCAAGGCACCCTGTGATATTTTCACATCCGTCATTACGTTGTAGCACAAACATCTACTGATTCACTCTGCAATCACAAAAAAGGGAATTTTTTATAGTCTACTTTAAATCTGAACTGCGTCATATGCCATCCTCCTATTCTGCATGCACTCCTGGTAGACTCAATCACTTCCATGATTTATTTTGTGTTGCTAATCCCTTCATCCTTCAATCCTTGTACGCACTTATGTTTTCAACCTTTCTCAATTTCTTCTAAGAGTTCTATTTCAGGTGGATCTACTATAGTATAGTAGAAAGAACCCTTTCGCGCACTTCCTCTACCTGTGTGCCAACTTTGCACCATACATACTTCCACACACTTCCCCTTTCTATGTGCCAACTTTGCACCATACTGTCTATGCACCATGTTGACATCAATGACAACATATGATTGACAAAATCCCCCTTTATCACTGATCAAAACTCTATTGTTGAGTGGCTCCCCCTATCAGTGTGTTCCTCTGGCCTTCACTCCCCCTTACTATATGATCCTCTTTGTCACAACTCTATTTTTATCCCCCTTTGACATCAATGGAAAAGGGATCATCCCTGCAGACTGTGCACATCTTGAAAGTGACTCCCCCTGTTTGATTGTTGTATTTCTCTCTGCTCAATTTCTTGCACTGTCACCGTGAGGCAGAACATGTCTTTCAACAACCTTCAATTGACCATGAAGGTTATGCTCCTTAATGAGGAGTGGGAAATAATCCAAACTTCTCTTCGAAGTACTCAAAGGAGTCCCAAGGTAATGGATTGATAAAGATATGCGTGACATGCTCTTTGGAAGGAACATATTCTATTTTAACCACCTGATCTTAAACCTACTCTTTGAGAAAGTGATACTTGATGGGTATATGCTCAATTTTAGAGTGTTGAACATGATTTTTAGAGAGATTAATAACACTTGTATTTTCACACATGATGGAAATATGTTCATCAAAAGGAACTTGAATATCCTTAAGATTGTTCTTTATCCACAATACTTGCCTACAATAGGATGTTGCAATTATATACTCCACTTCAGCTGTAGAAAGGGAAATGGAAGTTTGTTTCTTGTTGAGAAAGGATACTAAACAACTGCCAAGGAAGAATGCACCTCCACTAATGCTTTTTCTATCACCAATACTTCCTTCCCAATATGCATCTATTTAATTTCTGAGAATGAGGTCTGTGTTTTTCGGATACTAGAATCCATAATCAATAGTGCCTTGCAAGTACCTGAATATTCTTTTGAATGCAAGAACATGAGTTTCCTTGGGATTGGACTGAAACCTACCTACCAAACCAACAACTTTCATGATTTTAGGCCTTGAAGCTATGAGATAAAGTAAAATTCCTATCATGGACCTATACATGGTTTGATCTATTTCTGGAGTGTCGTCCTCTTTATTGAGTTTGCAATTAGTAGTCATGGGAATGCTTACTGGTGCACAATTTTCCATGCCAAACTTCTTTGAAAAAGGGTGATTCTTGGGAAATATTCTTGGTGGTAGGCAATGGTTACCGAGAGGTATGAGTACCTGTAAAGGGTGATTTGTACCTTCTCAAGACACAAGGAAAGAAAAGTATGCATGTAATATGTTAAGTAGACAAGAACGTTAAGCTTTCTATCCCTAATTGAATCAGTAAACAATAATATATATCAACAAAAAAAATATAGTAAGAGCTGAAAATAAAGATGCTAAAAGTCTAATTAAATAAGCAAGAGACAAGCTAGTGAATACTAGTTTAAACCAAGAATGAAAGAGAGAGATTTTAGCATGAAACAAGTCTGAAATACACAAGTTACTATAGTGATAATTATCATCCTTAAGGATGTAGAAAACAAGTTGTTACAACATAAAATTCAACCACCATAACTTGCCAACAAAACCACTCAAAAAGTGCGTTAGTCTTAGTTGATAGTAGGGGTAAATTGTTAGCAATTTTTTACGGTTGAACTGTGAATTATTTAGAGATTTATTTAGGGTTTTCTGCGGACCTAGTGGTTGTGTATTTTTTTATTAAAACAGCGATAAGTACTCATTAAATTGAGACACCCTAGTGTTTCAATCAAGCATAAACAACATAAAATTGATTCCAACTTAGACAATCTCATAATCTTGACTTTTCACATTTACAAAGGCAAGTAATATATATCTCCAATGTAAAAATCAGATTAATGTCTTTAAATATTTGGGTGAATGGAGTCCATAAACATAAATTTTATCAACAAGGTCCCTAGGGGTGTAAATCCTCTTACTCCCTAGGGTATGCTAATCAAACTAGGGTAAAATCTAAGAGGGTATACACACTCGTATTCCTTCTAACAACCCTTGCAAAATGACTTGTAAACTCAAAAAATTAGATGAAGCTTAATGGAGGGTGTATACAACATACTCTTCCTAGGGTTTTAACCAACAATAACCAAGAAAGAGCAAGAAATAGCTAACAAATGCATATTTTTCCTTACCAATTCCAAGAAAGAGAGAGATCAAACCCTAGTTCACCAAGAAAATTACCATCCAAGAGAAATAAAGAAGTCTTCTAGAGGTGCGCACCACCTTAGCTCATCCATTCATCAAAATATAACATCAAAAACCATTTTCAATAGAGATAAACACCAAGAATCCTCAAGTATAGTGAAAATTTCAGCCAAGTACTTCTTACAATGGGAGAGTTATGATGAAAATGAGATTCAAATGATCTCTATTTATACAAAATCTCTTAAACGCACTTTGTCCACTTAACTTAGGGTAAAAAAAAAATAAGGGGACAACAACCCTTATTTTTCCCCTTTACACAAATAATTCATTTTCAATTCAAACTTGAAATCTAAAAAGTGCACAATAGAAACCCTAAAATGACGTTTCCCCTCTAGGGGTGATGTTTTGTCCCTTTGAGCAAGTCATTGGATAAGGAATTTGAATTCGTTGGGGCTCATAAATCCTCCTTATCATGTGCTATAGCCTCCTCCCACCAAGTCATTCCAAGTTTCAACAAATAACAACTTCACCACCAAAACCCTAGCCCTAATGATGATGTTAACTTCTGAAGGGTGATGTTTTGGCCCCTCCAAGCAAATTGTTTGGCATGTGAGGGATAGGAAAGTTCCTCAAAGGTGTCCTCTAGGCCTCCAAAGGAAATTCACCATGATCCGACATGTGGGACCTTGGAATTCAACCTGTGGGGTTCAAGCCCCATGGAATCCCAAACTAGGCTTGTTCCTCTAAAAATATCCACTAGCTGGGTCCTGCAAAAAAAAATGGATACACCGTCCAAGGATATCAAGTAAAATAATCATTATGAGTAATCAAATCTATAAGAGAGACATATAATCATTTACATCCAAACTACCTCATCAAAATAAACCAATGCTCAAAGACCCTAAGCAATTTTCCAAGTTTAGGTATGGGAGGGCTGACAAAACGACCTATTAGGTGAATCATCGCTTAAGTTTAGGGGTGTTTCCCAAGGGGGCATACTTCTAAGTCATGTGGATAATGTGACATGTATGATGGGAAGATGTTTAGTCATGGGGCTCATGACTTACATAGGTTTGTAGTGTCTCATTTATGGGTGCCTTTGTAGAGGGTGTGTTGCACCTTCATTTTCAATGCAACCTTTTTCCAAGCCCATTTATTTCCTTTAATTAGTTTTAGGATGTTTCCAAGTTGAAGCCAAGGTGGGGCTTATACCTAAGCAATAAAAATTGTGCCCACCTTGACTCTATTCTGGTCACATCATGCTTCCCCAAGTTGGAAACATGTGTTGGGTTTCTACCTAAGAATTAAAAACAATTCCCACACATGCCCCTCCCTAGTTGGCATTTGTTATTAGATATTCTTTCACAGGTCCCATCTATTATTATGGGAGACGTTTCATTGTCTTAAAGATCCTTGGAAGAGAATATAGAAGGTTAATGGTTTGGATTTTATCTCTTTCCAGCTACAATCCTTTGGGACTTCATCTCCTTCTTGTCATGTAATGAGGGACAACCCCTTCTTGGGTCAGTACACCTGAAAATCCCAAAAGGTAAGGAGATGAGGGGATGAAGTGTGGAAAGTGAAAAGTATGGTCGAGAATGGCATGATGACTCATCCAAAGGACCTCCTAGTAGCATCCCTATCCCTAAGGGTGACCCACTTAGTAGGGTGTAATGTCAACCACCAAGGTAAAATAGGGCAAAGAGAATAATGTCCAAGCAAACATCAGATAATCAGGAGAAGTAATAGATGTAACAAAATCAAATGCCTCAAGTATTGAAAAGACACTCACCATAATACATTACTTGTACCTCATGGAACAAGACCCAATGTCTTCCGAAGGCTAGCTGATGATACCATCATGATGAACCTGGAGCTATGGTGGTGAGGTGGGTCTTTGTTTATGCAAGTGGACATTGTTGGTCAAGCCATCTCTCAGTACTCCATGTCTGCAACCTGAGGGCATCGAGACATGATATCCTTAGTTATCCATAGGAATTGGGGATAGGAAGACCATAACATTTGTTTCTTCATGTGTAATTCCCTTTATAAGGATTAATATCCTATAGATCCCAGTAAGAGATAAGATCTTTCATCTTTTCTCACATTGGGTCTCAAACACAACTAACACCTCTTTTTTCTGAGTTTTGGAGAATTGCATTGAAATATATAGCCATTATAACAGTCGATATATCAAAAGTTTCCTTAGTGGTGAATAAGGAACTCCAAAATTCTATTTTTTCCATATATCTATTGGGAATATAAATATTGAAAATGGAAAATCTAAGACCTGATTCTCCACCACGAAGGACAATAAGAATCCATTGATTTTCACATAAAGTTGTTATAACTTACAACAATACTCAGAGGGGGGAGGGGGGTGAATCAATTTTGTATCAGTTTTATTAATTTTCTTTCCTTTGTAACAAAATGAATTTGTTTATACATGCTTACTTAATCAACGATTCAGGTACAACACAAAACACAACACATAAAACACATTACACTAGAAATTTTACGTGGAAACCCAATGCGGGAGAAAACCATAAAACATATTTCTTTATGTTCTTTTGCAAGCACCAACTTACAATTTAATTTTTTTTTATCCTTACAAGCACCCACCTAATGCAAATGATGACACCAATCCTCTCAGGAACCAACCTGTCACAAATAATGAGGAAACCAATCCTCTTAGGAACCAACCTATCATATATAATGAGGACACCAATATTATATGAGCTTCCTCTTGCCCTAGCACCACCCTACCACCCTGAATTTAGTTTAAAAATGTTCTTATAGAACCGTACCTTTCTCTACACAAATTAATGGGATAGTTTTGTTGAAAAATTATAGGTCCTTTTTCTTCTCTTTTCATCTGCGCATTAAATCGAACAGAGAATGTCCTTATTTATAGTGTTTTTTCCCGAGTTCCCCTTCATGTACGTGGACACATAAAAATAACATCATGGACAAATGTTGACCAAATCAAACTTCTTTCAATTACACTTATGTCCAAATAAAGTATGTGGACGTATGCCAGTTACATTGTGGACATATTTTGACCAAATCAAAGTCCAATTAGTTATATGTGGACAAAATTCCATTCTATACATTTTGACTAACTCAAACAGACCAAATATTTCTTGTTTTACCAAATCATTCATTGTCTCATTAATTCACATTCTTGTTTACAGAGCATCTACTCCACATATATAATAAGGGTACAAGATACAAATCACAAGTCTTCAACATGTCACACTTGCCTTGCAACATACTCACCCAGGTGCCCCACTGAATTATGATCTCACCCTGGTGACTCTAAATTTTCACTCATCCCATCGCAGTCCACTCTGTCACTCGTAGCTTTGATCAAGGCACCCTACAATATTTTCACATCCGTCATTGTGTTGTAGCACAAACATCTTCTGATTCAATCTGCAATCACAAGAAAGGGAATTTTTAGCAATCTACTTTACATCTGAACTGCGTCGTATGTCATCCTCCTGTTTTGCATGCACTTCTGGAAGACTCAATCACTTATGTGATTTATTTTGCGTTTTTGATCCCTTCATCCTTCAATCCTTCTATGCACTTATGTTTTAAACCTTTCTTGATTTCTTCTAGGATTTATATTTCATGTGGATCTGCTATAGTATAGTAGAAAGAACCCTTCCATTCACTTCCTCTACCTATGGGCCAACTTTGCACCATACATACTTCCACACACTTACACTTCCTGTGTGCCAACTTTGCACCATACTGTCTATGCATTGTGTTGACATCAATGATAACATATGATTGACAAAATCCCCCTTTGTCATTGATGGAAACTCTATTGTTGAGTGGCTCCCCCTATCAGTGTGTTCCTCTGGCCTTCACTCCCCCTTACTGTATGATCCTCTTTGTCACAACTCTATTTTTGTCCCCCTTTGACATCAATGGAAAAGGGATCATCCCTACAGACTATGCACATCTTGAAATTGACCTCCCCTATCTGAATGTTGTATTTCCCGATGCTCAATTTCTTGGACTATTCCCCTGAGGCTGAACAAGTCTTTCAACAACGTTCAACCAGTCATGAAGGTTATGCTCCCTAATGAGGAGTGGGAAATAATCCAAAATTCTCTCCGAAGTACTCAAAGGAGTCTCAAGGTAATGGATTGATAAATATATCCGTGACATGCTCTTTGGACGGAACATATTCTATTTTAACCACCTGATCTTAAACCTACCCTTTGAGAAAGTGATACTTGATGGGTATATGCTCATTTTTAGAGTGTTGAACATGATTTTTAGAGAGATTAATAACACTTATATTTTTACACATTATGGAAACATGTTGATCACAAGGACCTTGAATATCCTTAAGATTGGTCTTTATCCACAATACTTGCATACAATAGGATGCTGCAGTTATATACTCTGCTTTAGTGGTAGAAAGGGAAATGGAAGTTTGTTTTTTGTTGAGCCAGGATACTAAACAAGTGCCAAGGAAGAATGCACCTCCACTAATTCTTTTTCTATCATCAATATTTCCTTCCCAATATGCATCTATTTAATTTCTGAGAATGAGGTCTGTGTTTTTCGTATACCACAATCCAAAATCAATAGTGCCTTGCAAGTACCTGAATATTCTTTTGAATGCAAGAACATGAGTTTTCTTGGGATTGGACTGAAACCTGCCTACCAAACCAACAACTTGGATAATTTTAGGCCTTGAAGCTCTGAGATAAAGTAAAATTCCTATCATGGACCTATACATGTTTTGATCTATTTCTGGAGCATTGTCCTCTTTGTTGAGTTTGCAACTACTATTCATGGGAGTGCTTACTGGTGCAAAATTTTCCATGCCAAACTTCTTTGAAAAAGGGCGATTCTTGGGAAAGATTCTTGGTGGTAGCCGATGGTTACCGAGAGGTATGAGTACCTGTAAAGGGTGATTTGTATCTTCCCGAGTGAAGAACACATGACCCACACTAAGAGGGGGGGTGAATTAGTGTGGACTATTTTAACAATTTCTTTTCACAAGTTAACAGTTAAAACAAAATTGAATAGATTAATAACAATCACATCATGATTACAATGAACACAAAGACACCAGATGTTTTGTATAACCTTTTATATGATAAATATGAACATAGTAATATGAATATGTGACCAAGGATTTTCTTTTTAGTACCAACTAAAGTTTCAACACCAACTGAAATGAGAAGCACCAACTCTCAACCAAGAACCAACTTGCTGCAAGACCCAGCTTGCTGATAGAACCCAGTCTATCCAATTAGAGTTTAATCAACTCCAGTACTAGTGATCCATTATAGAATCAACTATATTTTATGATCAGAGGTATACTATAAAAATCTTATCACTGCATTTCATCTTCTCTCTGTAATCACATTTCCTTTCCTCTGATATCTTCTCGGAATATGCTTCAGCTTATTTAACTTCTGTTCTGAACTGCATTTTATCTTCTCTCTGTTATTCACATTTCCTTTCATCTGATATCTTCTTGGAATTTGCTTCAACTATTGATCTTCTAATCTCAACCGCAGACACCATTTCTTCTCACCACTTTTTCTCATTTATATAATCTTCAAACTGGTGTGAAATTTAAAACAATGTGTCCTTTTATTTGAACCATTGTACCTTTTCATTTAAAATGATAATCTAAACTTTAATTAATTTCATTTTTCTTTTTATTCTTTATTCATATTTTCATGATTTATTCTCTTTTAATCATGACTGTGAATCGGTTTATTCTTCGACCATCGCGCCTCTTTGATTAATCAATCTTAATCATTGTTTATTTATTTTACGATAAAGGTTTCCATAAATTGATCACAGTCATGGA
Source organism: Picea glauca (assembly GCA_000966675.3). Lineage (NCBI taxonomy): Eukaryota > Viridiplantae > Streptophyta > Pinopsida > Pinales > Pinaceae > Picea > Picea glauca. The sequence goes on along the minus strand of JZKD02S0026037.1, from coordinate 35,363 downwards.
TCAATTTAATCCTTTATGGTTGATCCCGAATCTCTGTTATATTCATAGAGACTAGATTCCGTGGAGGCGCTTCCTTCAAACCATTTTATATAACCGTGCATCACAGGACCACAGGTTTTACCAACTATAGCAATGTATAGTTAAAAACGCTTATAGCATATGACCAATGGCATAGAACCACAGGCTTGCCAACTAAGCGACATACATTATGTCCCTTTAAACCTTTTTACCATATGACCAACGACGGTGACCTCACGCTTAGGAAATTAGACCAAATGAGCGCTTTATTAAAATAACAATCATGATTTGATCTCTGATGAGATGGACCTCTGACAAAGTTTTGAGGTTTTTCCCATTGGGTCTTCATGACTTACTACATTGCAAAATTCTCGATTATGATATCGTCGATACAATCGAACGATTCATGTTTATCTCGCGGAGATACATCAACGGTCCACTTTAACCTTGCACTCATACTTTTACTGCAAACTGTGATGGCTGTGACTTAATCATTCATCGAGATGGACGGTTGTCGAGATTTCAGGATTCTCATTGTGATGTAAATTACTGACGTCACTTGTTGACGTGTCACAAGCCTATTAGCTGCCACATGTCATTCATATTCAAGATTTTCACATACTTGAAATGATGTATCAACTTGATACTTGTCAGTGTCTTACTATGCCATGTGTCCTTGCTGACATGGTTCGTTGATGTGGTCTGTTATTGACATCACTCAAGATGACGTGAACCTTGATATGTGTCTTCCTCCTTGACTTCGGAGCTTCGGATTTCGAAGTTTTGAACACCTCTCGTCGTTGTATGTTTTGGCCAATCTTTCGATCTCCGAAATGACGAATTCCTTGGGACCAGATCTATGGTCCTCGATTCCCTTGCAATCAATGACTCATATCAACTCGTGACTTCACGTTTCACGAGTTCATGCAGCACTGTCTTTGACTTTTCCTGATCTGCGAGTCAATGAAATTCCAATCACTTGCCATGTGTCATTTTGATCCATCGGATCAGATCATTTTGATGCTTTGGAGTGTTAACTAACTCCTAGGCTTATGCTCCTTGCAGCTCCACTGGATTCGACGGTTGTGACTTGATCATGAGTTGAGGTAGATGGCTTCCGGGATCTTGGCACTCTTCCCTTCGGGTCTTTGTTACCTCCAACTATTCAAAACTCCCGATGTAAAAAATCTCGACATGACATAAACTTGCTGACGTCACTTGATGACTTGGCACATCCCAAGTAGCTGCCTCGTGTCACTCAGATTTGTGATATACACGTGCCTAAAATGCCATACTTGCTTGACACTTGTTATTGTCTTAATATTCCACGTGTGCTTAGTGATGTGGTATTCCATGTGTCCTTGTCATTGGTTCTTTTTGACATGGTCTACTATGTCATTTTTCCTTGGTTTAAATAAATGACCTTCCAACTTTTTCCAGATCCGATGGTCCATGATTCTATCGCGATTTCGCGTTTCACAATTTGGAGGGTTATGATCTTCCTTCCTTTGAATTTCTAGTCAGTGAAACGATGACCCTTTGCCACATTCCCTTGGGTTTCAACGGCTAGGATTCTCTCTCGATCCAATGGTCTGGATTGGATTGCAAATTTTCATTTTGGTATTTCAAGAAGCATGCTCCGTTCTTTCAACTTGCATTCTACGAATTCCCAAAATTTGGTATGCCACTCTCGTCATATCGATGACCCATGTCGCTCCTCCTGATTGACGGTCCTTATCTTATCACGATTTCGAATTTCGGGAGTTTGGGATCCTTGACACCTCGACACTCCTAATATTCCAATTCCAAAGTTCCTAAGGAAACTCACAACTAAACGTCGTGCAACTTCTCCCTGATCTAATGGTTGATATCAATCCTCATCAGATCGACAGTTGTTGTAACTTTGACCAAAAGGTAGGGGGCCTAACAGGTCATCCTGGGCTCTAGGCTAGTGAGCTTTGCGTGGAGTCCAAACACCTAGAGGTCCCACCATACCTTTGCACTACACGTCGATAAGATATGGAGAGAATCATGCATATAAACCTATATGAATTTATTCACGCTTCCAATGTGGGATTAATCATGTTCTATAAGATTATAAGGGTCGTCAATTCTTTTATCAGAAAACTATTGTGTCTTCTCACAATTTCTTCTGCAATGGTCGACTTCTTAATATTTTCAAGGAACCCATAGATGCATTTGCAATGAACTTCTTATTACAGAGCATTGATCCCCATTCAATAACCCTCCTGGGATTTAATTATTGGATTGTTAATCCTATCGTGATCAACAATAGTCACGAATTTCCTCTCTGTGCAATGTGTTATTCCTTCTAAGATTTTGATCTTTCAATTATCTTCTTCTCTTGTTCGCTCTTTCGATCTCTGCACATTGTTTGACATCTCTTTCTTAACTGATATATTGTTGACATCAATGAGAATCTCATTTTTCATTTAACAATAGATCCTCACATTGACTATTGACATCAATGACAATCTCAACTATGGTTATTCATCATTAACAATATATCATCACATCGATTGTTGACATCAATGACAATATTTCCAACAATCTCCCCCTTTGTCATTGAGTTCAACCCATTAACTTCATATACAAAAACTCCCCCTGTGTTGATGCTTTCCTTTTATGAAGTTTTACTTTATTTCCTTTATATGAAGTGTCTCTCCCCCTTTGACATCAATGGCAAAGGGTTTATTTTCCTATGATCTGTCTGTATAAGTACTTCTCAATCCACTGGTAGCTCCTCATGTAGTCAACCTTTTTCTTTCATAAACGAATGACTCCCCCTGTCAATATGCTCTCTCTCTGCTTCTGACTACTCTCCCCCTTTGTTTATGAAAAGCTAGCTCTTCCTGACAAGGTTTATTACCTTGTTAATTTACTAACTATTCTCCCCCTTTGTTTCTAAAAGGGTATCATTTTCTGACAAGGTTTCTTCTCTTGTTATTTCTGTAGGATGTCATTTACCTCATTTTGTACATCAAAGTGTTGCTTCTGCGGATGCCACTATCCTACTAGAATGCCACGCAATTGTAGCTCATCTTTATTCAATCAACCCTTAGTTATGTTCATCGATTTCTCATCGATCTCTAACTAGGATACCAATTTTTTTATTTTCTTGATCTTCATGGTCCTCCTTGAGATAGGGACACTTGGATGCAAAATGACCAACTTTTCCACAATTAAAACATTTGAAAAGAATCTTGCCTTTGTACTTCCCTGATCCTTTCTGAAGTTTTCTAATGAGATTGACTTCTTTCACATCATATTCTTCATGATGGCTGGATTGAGGATTTTTCTCTTGATTTATCTTTGTCTCAGATGCTTTGAAAGCTATTTCATCTTTTGTTGATTTATCATGCCCTGTTCCCATTTCAGATGTTGTAAAGATCCCATGGAGTTGATCAGTTGTGAGCGTATTTAGATCGAATCTATTTGAAATTGAAGAAATCTGTGCATGATATCTCATAGGTAATGACCTTAAGATTTTTTGCACAATGGGTTTATCTATAACTTCTTGTTATTGTTCTAGCATTGAAGATTCATCATCAACGTCATCATTGTGTGCACCAGAATATTCTTTATCCTTGTTTTGAGAATATTCCTTATTAGAGGTTTTATCCCCCAAACTCCTATTATTAACTTCATCAATTTCAGGAGCAATATTTTCCTCATCTTTCTAATTTGGTACTTGGGATTTTATTTTCCATACCTTCTTATTTACTCTTGTTGTCATATTGTGTGAAGCATTTCTTATTGACTGTTTTCTTGAGTTCCAACAGTTATAGGCTTTGTGGCCATATCCACCACAATTATAGCATCTCATAGTGTAACAATGTGCAACAATATGTCCAACATGATTGCAGTTCCAACATATTATACTGTTGTTGAACCTACCAATTTGTTTTCTTCCACGATGCCTACAATCCTAGGCTTTATGAGCATACTCATTACAAGAAAAACAATAACCATTAAAAAAACTCTCATACCTTGTTTGATTCATCTATGAAGGTGTCACTCTTCTGAACTTGCTTTGAGGTGTATAAATAGCTTCTGGATGTCTTCCATGATCTGATCTTCTAAATTTTGTATTGTTTCTTTTATTTCTTGAATGTGAAGAACCTGAGTCATACCTGCTTTCACTTTTTGCAAATGAAGGACCTGCATCAGATTTCTTAGGGGTACTGATCTTTTCCTTATTGTATCCAAGGTCATATTTGTTATCTTCTTATCTATGACTATCCAGGATCTCATACAGGGTCATGGAGCCGTTCAAAAAATTGTTTTGGGTGTTTGACTTCTCAACCTTCTTTCTAAGAATCACAACTTCTGCTTCCAGCTCATGACAAGATTCTTCCTTTTTGTCCAATTGATTCCTTACTACCTCTTCTCTCCTTTTAGATTCTTCATGTTGGATTTAAATATTGCCATAGTTTACCCTTAGTTCATTTACTATCTGCAATGTTTTTGCTTGAGACATCATATTCCTTCTTTTCTTCTTTTGCATGACTAATTTCTTTCTTTAGCTTATCGATCTCATCTTGTTTCTCTTCTAACTGATTGTCCTGCTCATATATTATCTTATCACTATCCTTGAGCATTTGATTTATTTTCAAGACATGCTTTTGACTCATGTCAAGGTATTCTTGAGTGTAGTCATGAAGATAGCAATATTCTGATTCATTATGATGATAGAGGTATTCATAGAGACTCCAATCAACCTTTTATTTAACCTTTGATAGTCTTTCTTCTTCTTCTTCCATTGGATATATGCTAACAAAACATTCTGTTTTTGTTTCTGAGTCTTCTTATTTTCTTGCAGAGGAGGATTCAATATTACTGCTATTTAAATCGAAATATTGTGGAGAATCCTTACTTTTATTGATGGTTGAGTCTTCATCTTCATCCTTGATAGGAATGGCTTCTATGTCTTTATTTTTTATTTGATACATATTTTCTAACTTTAGCCATAAGTGATCTAGATTTTATGAGCAGAACGAAATGAATACAGATTATTAACAGGTTCTTAACACAAAATAACAGAGATACAGTAAAACTGATTTTCCATTCAATAAAGAAATAAGCTGGAAACTGTAAAATGCAGCGGAAACAAGCTTGCTGGAATGGTGGCGGCTTATCTCTAAGAAGAGATGTGAAGGATGCGCTCATTCACAAGAAGATGATTACAATGAGTCTCTAAAGGCATTTCTACGATAAAAAAAGAATGCCAAAACACCCTAGACATCCAAAAACCTAACCCTAGAAGATGAAGTGCCAAAAGTCATGTGGGTCCTGTTTGGGTAAGTCAGTACATCAACTTCCCAGGGTTGTAAATTTTGCATACAATCTTCATTTTAGGTGTATGATATCCCATTGGAAAGATCTATTCGAGGACTACAATAGTTGAACACAATTTTATGATGAAATTTTGCAACAACAACATACCCCAAAAAACGTCGTTTAGGGCCTCATAATGGCTCTGGAAGTTCATGACCCGAAAAACTGCTAAAAATAGTAAATTATCAAAATTGCTAGAAAGATGTTTTGAGCTAGCTAGAAACAGTGGGTGGCCACCAATATCCACCTAGATAAATCCTCCCTCCTTAGGAAGAAATGGTCTCCATTGCATTGAGTTCCCCCATCAGATGAGGAAATTTCTGCTGAATTTGGCCCCGAGTGAGCCACTTGCCTTGGTGCAGGAGTTGCCCTGCTTTGATGACTCGATAAAGATGGATCCTTTGTTGTCTATTTCCCTTGATATGTGTGTCCACAATATGATCACTAGATTCCTGTTGTATGTATTCAGGTGTTGGGATCTAAATATGTCCTAAAAACAACCTCTATGCATCAACCAAAGGTAGGTGCTGGCACACGCGTTTTACTTGTCGCCTATGTAGGTTCTTACCTTTCGTTTTCAATACCCAGCCTCTAGAGATGCAACACCTATAAAGGAACAACAATCATAAAGGGAATGACAACTATTCTATTCAAAGGAACAACACGACCTGCAAAAGGAACCTCAATCAGAATAAAAGGAACAACAGTCGTTACATTGGGCCAAACTAATGTTGAATTAATTACATTGTAGTATTTACCCAACTATCTAATTTGTCAACCCGGGGTTCGTAAACTGATGAAGCACACGCAAAGTATATGCAATATTGAATCAAAACTAATCTAATCCAATGTTTAAGCTATGATGGAAATTGAATTAATCTAGTTGCGTAAATGAAATTAATCTAGGAATGGGAAATTGCATACATGAAATTAATCTAGAAATGGAGAACTACATGAAGGAAAAGCAAGTACAACATGTGAAGAGTTAAATAAAACAACAACATATGTGACCTCACACCAATGAAGCAATCTTCTATTACAATAACCAAATCAATCTTCATAACAAAATAATAAAAGCATGAAAACCAAAACCATGAATCAAAGCTAAGAATCCCTTTCTCTTTCAAATCCTAATGACTACCATTAATGACTATTCTAATTCTCTACTTACAACTGATTGAATTATAATTGCTCCTAATTAAATTCTCATGAAGAGAGAGCACTCTCTTTTATACATGAGAGCCTTGAAGATAAGATAACCATCTCATTATTATAGATCCACTTTTCTCTCAACCTATTTCCCATTATTACAAAAT
>JZKD02S0026026.1:16063-26621 GCA_000966675.3 Picea glauca | reverse complement strand
AGTACCCACAACACCCAAAAACCATTCGGCTTCCTCACAGAATTACAATCAGTGGATCCTTTACCCACATCGCTCGAGTAAGTTGGGTTGTTGACTGGTATGAAAACAATCACATTGGTAAGGTAAAAATCCATGTCAATTAAATGCAGAGTAGGTATTCGATGCCAAACACATACATTTTAATAGTCCAACAAATGTAATTAACAGTCCAAACACATACATTTTAAACATATTTACATTTAAAACATATTTTAAACATCCAAGAAACTTACCTATCCCCAACGCTCACGACCTCTCGATGACCCCGACGACCTCCGCCTCACGTCCGCTGCGCTCGTGACCTCCCAACGACTTCCGCCTCACGTCTGTACGCTCAGTGACCTCCCGACAACCTCCTCACGACAACGAATACACAGATTTGCGCTCGCGAATACACAGAGCCATATGACAACAGATCTCTCACAGAGCCATACGACAACAGAGTGAACGAGTTATTCGCGAGCCAAATTTTTGTAAAACGTTGCAAATTCGATGTGTGGCTAATATATAAACCATCTTTCACCCGAAAGATAGTTTGATCAAACTATTTTTCAGCCGAACAATGTTTCGGCCGAACTATCTTTTGGCCGAAAACTTATTGCCGGAAAGAAAATATCCAGCCGACCAAATTTCTACATTCAAATCGAGGGGGCGGTTATTGCACCGTTCGATTTGACGTTTATTGTTTCAGCCGAAAAATAGTTCGGCCGAAAAATTGTTTTTCGAAATTTTGGAGACCTGATTGTCACAAAAGTGTAACCCACCTTCGTGATTTCACCCACAAGATCTTATCATTATATCCTCCTATCTTAAACTCAACTAAACATTGTTTAGTGACAGTTACCTAGTGTCCTTTTTGTAGCCACGAAACTCTATATGGGTTGGGATGATCAATCGTCTCCAGCTCTAGCTTCTCTACCATCTCGGTTGAAACGAGATTGTCCATGCTACCACTGTCTACAATGACCTTGCATACCCTGTCCTTGGTATTACAAGTAGTCCTGAAAAGTCTAGTCCTTTGGACTAAAATTTCCACCTCCTTCTCGGGTGTTAAAAGGACTTTTCGCATCATCAGCGATCTTCTGCCTTCAGCGTCTTCTGCCTCAACATCCCACCTATGTGCTTCGACGATGTGAGCTTATCCACTTTCCTTCTTTTTATATGGCCACTCGTAAGACTTGTGCCCATTCTTTCCACATGTGAAGCATGTGATTACTCCACCTCATCCTCTTCCTCTACCTCTAGTACGAGGAAAAGTGTTATTGTTAGCATAATCTCCTCTCTGCTCAGTATGCTTCCCTCTCTGTTCAACATATTTCCCTCTCTGTGAGGTTCCACCTCTCTCAGTTCGGGTCTGAGGTTTCTTCCAGTCCTCCTTGGGATTCTGGTATTTATCCTGGGCAACTGATTTGCCTCTAGGTTGACTTCTGCCTCGGCCTCTCTGACTCTGCTTTTGGCTCAGCTTCTCTTCTTCTTTCAGAGCCATTTGATAAGCATCTTCCACTGTTCGGATGGTTACCATGCTCATCTCGTCCTGGATATCATATCTCAGGCCATTCATGTATCTGGCTACTTTTTCATCATCCCTTTCTCGATGACCAGCCCTGATGTTCAATTTGTAGAATTCCTCAGTGTATTCTTTCACTATCATTAGTTTCCGTCTCAAGTTCTGCATTCTCCTGAACAGAGTAATTTGGTAATCCCTGGGGATGAATTTCACGTACATATTCGCGATCATTCTATCCTAGCTCTTGATCTTCTACTTTCCCTTGCAATGTCTGTCATCTTGTACTTCATCCCACCACAAGGTTGCATGTCCTTTCAATCTTGTGACAACATGCTTGACTTTCTTGTCCTCTTCGACATCTTCATAGTTGAATTATGTGTCCAGAGATCTAATCCAGTCTAGAAGCTCCTCTGCATCCAAGTTTCCCTCATAAACTGGAATTTCCATCTTTTCTCTTGCACCCATCCTAGCAATAGCTCTGATCAAACGTTCGTTTGATGCATCTTCAACTGCAACTTCTTCTTCACGTTCAGCCTCAACTTCGCTTTCAGAATCACTAAGATCCCCCACACTGACTGTGTGTCTTTGCGCTGTCTCCATGTCTTTGAGTCTAGCTCATAGATCATGCATCTCTCTCTCCATAACTGGATCTGTCATCTGCCGACCTCTTCTTCTTGGAATTTCCCTATCCTATGGTGGATCGGGTGTTTGCCTGTCCCTTCTCCTTGGCGGAATGGTGAATTCTCTACTTCTCTGCTATAGAAAGAAAAGAACATTTTTTCGCTCTGATACCAAAATCACGTCAACGCCCTCCTTACACAACCTGCAGGTCAAAAGGTCCACGTCAACATAAGATATTTCCCTTCACACGGCCCGAAGAACTCTGATGCTCTTCTATTTCCCTATCAGGAAATCTGCACCCACAACAATCCTCGTGGGATCCCCTCTTTGCACTTGGGAGATTGGACTTCATGACTTCGCGAGGTCAGTGGTCGTGCATTTGGCTTTCGAATCCCCAAAACCGACAGCCAGTCAACGCTGACCCTTTCCTTTTCCTTTTCGGGATTTTCCCTATCGCGATTTCGACACTCGAGATGTCGAACAACTCGGTTCTCCGACTTCTGAGTCTTGATATGTCGAAACTCCGATATACTTGCGAGTTTGAATTTTCAACAGTTCTTCACTCCATCGACACTTCGGGGTTCACAATATCGCGAATCCTGATGCAATTGTTTTGGGAGTTCTCCCCATGAAACCACGAAATGGTGTCAACGGAGTTTGACTCCGTGTCAATGGCACGCCACCTGTCCACTCGCTAACTCCTGTGGCTCCACACTGTTCTCTTAGCCGTCGGGATATCACATTTTGTGATTTTTCGATTCCTGTTGCAATGTTCACAGGACTTCCACCCACGAAACCCCGATATGAAAATCTATGAGTAAATATGACAGTCCTTGTGACTCGGATCTGCGGTTCTGCCCCTCCTGAGCTTCGAACCTCTCGGGAATACTCACCGTATCTCCCCTACTCCTCTGTGAGATCTGACGGCTCACGGAAATTCATGAATTCTCTTCAGAGAATTCCGGTCGTCTGTCCTTCCTTGGCAATTTCTGCGAATGACCAAGTGTTCCTTCGTGGAACTCGTCCACCTGCGGTGCAAACTTACGACGCTTCTTACAAATTTCCAGTCACAGCTTCCTTTCACTGTCCTTCAACAATTTCGAAGGCCTTATCCTTCCTAAGATTTCTTATAACTCTGAGCCTTAGAAAAGACTCTTGCGCGCACTCCTTGCGGCAACTTTCAGACACTTCCAAGTGTTGAACTTCCTTCGACACTGCACACCCCTGCAACAACAGTCTCTCAATGCCTTCACTTAGGTTCACAACCCTGAGACTTCACTTGGCCTATGCACTCCTTACATGGCTCCTGTGCCTATCTGCACCTCAGAGTAAATGAGAACAAAAGCTATGTCTATCTGAATCTCTTGTCAACGCACTCCTTGTGGACAATTTGACTTCACTCCTTGCAGGAATCCTTATTCAGATAGAGAAACAATTGAAACTCATTCCTACTTCCTTTCAGACTTCAAACTCAAACATGAAATCATATACACAACATATAAAGAAAATGCATAACAGGAAGCAAACATTCATGACCATATCATTCAGCATCACTACACAGAGAAATAAACATGAAACCATGAATTTGAATCAAACCCTTTCTATTAATTCAAATATATGTACATGGGTGTTCTTACACAAATCTCTGCATGCTCTTGCTCTCTTCAACAATGTTTCTTCATCTAATGTTACAATACACAAGGAGGGTGTTTATATCCCATTTCCCTCTTGCTCCCTCAAATAGTCTAATCTAGAATTGAATTCTACCTACTTGCATTAACTACTTTAAATTCCTTCTACCTACTAAGGACGAGAGCAAATTGCTCAAGGTCCGTTTACATTATACAAGTGCGCTTCATTAAATTTCCACATTTATGTTTGTGCATCAAATCCAAGAGAAATTCAAAATTTGCAGTTGTGCTTGTCCAACTGTCTTTCGGTTCCACGCTGGCTCGCTTTGATGTTGTCGATGCTTCTGCATCAGGAAGCGATCAACTCAACAGAGGGTAGACTCTGGAATGAGGAAATGGTTGAATAAATGGAATCTTTGAATAATAATGAGACATGATATTTGGTCAATCTATCTAACAGAAGGAATCCCATTGATAGCAAGTGGGTGTTTCAGAAGAATATGAACATAGCAGGTCATGTCAAGAAGTACAAAGCTCAACTAGTAGAGAAAGGGTATTCCCAAGTCGATGGAGTCGAGTTCAGTGAGGTTTTATATCCTATTGGAAAATTGACTTTTATTAGAATACTAATTTCACTAGATACAAAATTTCATCTTGAGATAGAGAAAATTGATGTAAAGACAATGTTCCTTCATAGGGACCTCGAAGAATAAATCTACATGAAATCACATGAAGGATTTTCACTAAAGGGAGAAAAAGAGATGTTGTGCAAGATGACGAGGTCCCTTTATGGTATAAATCAATCACCAAGGATGTGATATTGGAATTTCAACACTTTCATTCTCATATTGGGATTTGTGAGAAGAAAGGGTTGATCATTATGTGTATTCCAAAAAAGAAGTCGGTTGCTTCATCGATGTAGTTGTTAGCACCAGGAGTTGTTCTTAGACTACTTTAATAAAAATACCAGTACCCATTTGAATGCTGCAAAACAAAAATATGTAATCAGGTTTATGTTCAAGTATACCATCAAGAATATATGAGAAAAGAAAGGGAAACAAATTGTAGATCAGTAGGCTACCATTGGGCATGCAGTCACAAACATCCTACCGATTAGAGGAAATCAAACTATATACTAGATAAAGGTTTATATAATTATGGGTATAAGCATAGAGAATATGACAAAAGGAAGAACATTCATCATGCATAGATCCTTTTTGCAAAATAGATTAAAGAAAACTTGAACAAAATGAAGATTAATAGATAAGTTACATCAAATCCTTTGGTGTCCAGGAATCCATTAATCACAGAGAACCTTTGATCTTCAAAATATGCATTATATTCAAGTAATATGATGAAAAAAAAATGGAAAACAAAGAATACAATATGATAAACAAATATCATGAATATTTAATGGCAGAAAATGTTACATCGTGGGCCCTCATGCTTACAAATATACACACAATAGTGTTATACATTGATGGCATGTTAATGGTTGGAAACAACATGGATGTAGTAAATGAGGTGAATATGTAGCTATCCTCCAAGTTTGACATGAATGATCTCATATGTGCTACCTTCATTCTAGTAATAGAGATTAAGAGAGATCGGGCAGTTAGAACACTTTGGATAAATTAGGGGAAGTATGTTGAAGCAATATTAAAATGTTTAAACATGTAGGAGTGAAAACCGGTCAAGGTACCTATTCTTGCCGGGGTAATACTAATTGTTGAACCATGTCCAAAGAAACAAGAAGAAATAAAGGACATGGCACATGTTCCCTATGCTAGTGTTGTTGGTATTCTAATGTATGCAATGGTTTGCACTCGACTAGATATTTCCCATGCAGTGGGAGTATTGAGAAGGTACATGTTGACACTTGGGAAATACCACTAGAATACTATCAAGAGAGTGATTAGGTACTTGTGTGGCACAACCGAGTATGAAATATGTTACCAAGGGAAGCCTAAAAATGATAGGGAAGTGGATGTACATGGCTAGATATATTGATTAAATAAGGTTGACTAATATATATGCATTTTGAATTTTCGGTGGATCAATTAGTTGGATGAGTAAGAGACAGGAGGTAGTAGTGTTTTTGAAAATAGAATCTAAATATATGGAAGTCACCCATGTAAGCAAAGAAGTTGTTTGGTTGTATAGATTGTGTTCAGGGATTGGGTTCGAAGAGAAAGCTACGAGGATGAATTGAAAAATAATGAAATTTTCTTGGAAAAGAACCCAACTTACCATTCCAAGATGAAGCATATTGATGTATGATACCATTTCATGAGAGACGTGGTGGAAAACAAGAAGGTGTTTCTAGAGAAGGTAGATACTTTGAAAAATATTCTAGATTCTTTGACCAAGTATATGAGTGTTGAGAATTTATCTTGGTTTAGATATGGAATAGGAATTTCGTCCTTGGTTCGGTGAATGAATGTTCATTTTCTCTCATTTTTTCAAAGAAGACAACAAGTGAGAGAATGTTGGGATGTCATATTTTTTCAGTGGAAACTTAGTCAATTGACTGGCTAGTTGAGGATGATCAACTGGGTAATTGATTGACTGAATAGTTAATTCAAGTTGATGGTCAACAATATAGTTGACTAATGTTCAAACGTTGGTTGATTGGTAGTTGACTAGTATTCGACTTGTGGTCAAAACCAGAGACCTAATATTGAGAATTATGGGATCTCATCCTATCATATTCATGGATCTATAACTATTTTGGGCACCAAAAATTAGGGGTTTTATATAGAATATTCCTATAAATATGACATTGTGTAATGCTATCATGTTGAGTACACAACACATCCATAATAAATTTCCAATTTTAGGGTACCACTTTCACATTTTTTCATTTTTTTGTATGTCCTTGTGTTTTAGTCTTTGAATTCATTTTTGGTATTCTTTAAGTTTACACATTATTGTTCATTTTTAATTTGTGTCTAAAACTTGAAAAAAATTCAAAAAATTAATCTCATATTTACATAAATAGGAAGAATAAAAAATGAGTCAAAACATAGCTTAAAATAAAGAATTTTCAGCAGTGTCAATGAGACTATTGGGATCGAAGAAAAAAATGATGGGTCAAAATAAGCTAAGCATTGATCCCGATGATATATTAACCAAAGTATTTATGAACCATCGATGTTATAGAATTCAAGCTATTGTGGAAATAGGAAATAACAATGTTTTCTACTGATCAATGATGAATCCATCGAAGGAATTCATTGAGGTTATTGTTGGAATATTCACCAATATTGAGAAGGGAGTGAATCAATATTGAGCACTTTTAAACCTTTTTAACCTTAATCACACCATGTAAAAATTAACAATTAAAAATTTCATTTATCATCACAAAAACCATAGACAAAACACAATGATTTTTACATGGAAACCCAAACGGAAGAAAACCACATAATTCATTTCTTATATCATGTTATTATTACATTCATGGGAAGCACCAACTTCCAATATTATCCAAAACCAAATAGAAGGAGGCACCAACCCCCTAATTTACATGCACTAACCTTAAGGAAGCTCCAGCTCCCTAATTTACCAACACTGACTAGAAGGAGGCACCAACCCCCTGATTTACATGTGCCAACCTGAGGGAAGCTCCAACTCCTTGATTTACCAACATCGACTGGAAAGAGGCACCAACCGCCTAATTTACAGGAACCAACCTGAAGGATGAAGACACCAATCTTCCTGAGAACCACCTTGCCATCCTGAAATACATATTCTTCCAATTAAACTTTTGTGCACCACGAAACCACCCTGAGACGTTCCTCTTTCATTCTTTCTCCTCCTCTTCTCACCTTTGTCTCCACAAAATCATATTCTTCATTACATATCTTCACACTTCCACATATATAAGAATTCAAAATATCATGGATATTTATATGAAATATACACCCAAATATTTTTCCACATATCCAAAGAATACGGGGTCGACTCTAGATTTCCAAAAAACCAGGCTACACCAACCTATCCAAAACACTTTATTTTTTTGTGCTTGATTTTTTCAAAGAATAAGCTCGACGTATAGTTACCGTCATATTTGTTCCAAGATTCAATCTCATTCGTCAATTTTCTTCATTGTCGCTTAATGCACACTCAACTCTCAACAATCGTCCAATCTATCCTTGATTTGATGTCAACCATTGGTCTTCTTAACTTTCTTCAAGAATAAACTATGTAGTCATGATGCACAACTATAATATCTTCTTCTCGAATCAATCATGGTTGTTGATCCATTCACTACTCATCAAAACGTGACATGTAACCATAATTCACAACAACCATTTGATCTAGACCTTGGATTAATCTTGTTTGTTGATATCATTCTCCATGGGTCTAAGGAATATCTTGTGATACTTTTGTGGCCTCTAAATAACATGCCCCAAGTTCCTCCACACTCATTTTACACCCACACTTCGACAAATTTCAAGACATTTCACTACGGCTTGTCTAGATCATCCTATTTGCGACACATGGAAATCTCCTAGGGAATTAGATCTCTTTCTCTATGGACCATTATATCTGTGACACATGGTAGCCTCTTGGACCATTGAATATATCTCCTTCTAGGTCATCCGATATGTGACACGTGGTGACCTCCTAGGCCATCATATCTCTCACCCTCTAGGTCATTCGATCTCTCATTCTTAGTACTTAGTAATTTCTTCATACTTAGCCAATTCTTCTTTAATATCTTATCGTAGGTACACTAAATTTTCTCGTATTCTTCTTAACTTTCCAATATTTCGTTGTGCTCACTATCTCTGCGAAGTATCCACACTTAGTCGATTTTCTATTCTTTGTAGAATGATGGATCCATTGGCATGCATCACTTCTCCGATTGTAATCACAATTTCATCCGTTCGTTTTCCATCCCACACTTAATCACATTTCACGAAACTAGGGAAGCACACATCTTTCATTCAAATCTTTGTATACATTCCTTTTCTCCTCTCAGCAATATCTCAACACTTAATCATTTTTTGAGATTTCATAATGGGTCATGGGACTATATCATTTCCATGATTCTTGTGGCTTTTTCCATCCATCTGATTCAATATTCATACTTATCCATTTCTCGAGACATCGACCATACAACATTTATGATACTAAACCATTTTTCCAATATTTCATCATGAGTCTGTAGGGCCATGAGATTATTTCATTTATTTGAACATACTTCTAATTCTCCACCACTCCACAATGTCTTAGGACTTAGTCATTTTTGAGTTCCCACCGTAGGCCTCAAACATTTCCTTATATACTCTTGATTCTCCATTGCTTCATTACCTCTGCGAGATCTTGATCCTTATCCTTTTTTTGAGATATCTCTTGTGTTGATATGGTAGATGATATTGTTTCCAGGTGGGTGTCTTCATCTATAATGGATTATATGGCATCGACACGTTTCCTAAAACGTGGCACCATCCATGACATATGCATAGTTACATGTTATATAATTGATGTAGAATCCTTATGATGTGGTGTTCATCTAACCAAACATGTGGTGTTGACATGAATTAGATGGCCCACCAATGTCGAAACTCAACCCTTGATCTTAACCATTAATTTATGGAGATAAACGGTCATGATTTAATCACTCCAAAAGTTAATATTTTATGCAAGGTTCCATACCTCTTCCGATCACTTTCGTTCAAACTAAGTGATAATGCCTTTTCATTTAAACCTTCTAAACTTTGTTGTCCCAACGAATGTGGGATATATCGACTTCACCGTTTCTTAGATATTTTGTAGATTTGTTTGCAACATAGCTTGTAACCTCCTAAGCTTTGTATAGAATAATAATCAAATGGTGACCATTCTTTTCTCATAGTCTGTAGTTCCAACTTCGTTTATTCTTCTCTGTCAGATATTTATTCTTAAATTTCTTGTATAAAGACTAATCTTCACGCACAAAGGCTCATCGAATTTCACAACTCCCTTTTTTATCTTTCTCTATTCTCATACCTCAATTTCTTGCATAGTCATGTTCACATACACCGACTTATCTATAATATTCACACACAGAGGCTCGTCGACACATGGAGACATACAACAAAAAATCTCCTTTTCACATCAATGAAAACACAATTTCCAACAATTATTAACAAAGGGGGTAATGATTTACCCCAATTTCCAATGAATCCATCAACATCGATATATTCATTGAGGTTATGAAGAGATGGGGTAACAATTTACGCCAATTGGTGATGGGCCATCGATGTCGACAAAACAAATGTTGAATTTTTTAAGAGAGGGGGAAACTCAATTGGCCGACACCAATGAGCTATGAATCAAGAAATAAATCTCAACCATTCAATTATAAACCAAAATCATTATTGATTATTGGAACTTTCCATGTGAATGGTGGCCTCCTTGTTGACTGTATGAATCCATTTCATCATGCCATGTCACCGTCCATACACTTCCGGGCCACCATACATACACTTCCATGTCCTCATGCGACATCACCATATGTACTTCATTTTCTCCACATCAACATGACACATAACACTGCCACATCATCATATGGGTCACCGTTAGTTGCCATGCCATCATAAGGATCCCGATAAAATGACAATGTATGTCGATAGAATCAAATGAATATATGTGGAATATTATATTGGGGATAGGGGAGTTGTTTCAATTAGAATAGTTTTGCAAACACTGATGAACACAAAGAACCTATTCTTGATGAGATAAACAAAGCATGCCAATAAAAAAAAAAAAA
>JZKD02S0025960.1:16567-26623 GCA_000966675.3 Picea glauca | reverse complement strand
CCCCTAGAGGGTTTCCCAGGATAAATGCTGTGTCTCTTGTGGATGTGTATTTCTCAGTGATCTTGTTCTTATGATGCTCTTATCTATTGAAATGCAAAGAACTATAATAATGGCAAAAACATTAACACTTAAAACCATCATGCATGTCGTTGATAACCTATTGGTCTTGTCAAAATTCCACCTTGTTGATGTGAGGGATGCGGTGAATATGATCCTGATTGAATCATTATATTATTTGTCATCTATCTCGATGTTTTTTAGAGTGGAAAAAATTGGAGGAATCAACTTGCAGGGTCATTTTAATGCGCCCACGCCCTCGATAATGTTCTACACTCCGAGTCCACACCCTCGATATTGTTCTACACTCCGAGTCCACACCCTCGATAATGTTCTACCCTTCGATACCTTTCCAACGGTGCGTCAAATGCCTCAAACAGAGCTTGTATGCAATAGTTATGCCTCTCGCAAGTTGACCTATTGTGTTGACCACCATGGTACAAGAGGATGCCACGTTATCCCCTCGTTAC
Source organism: Picea glauca (assembly GCA_000966675.3). NCBI lineage: Eukaryota > Viridiplantae > Streptophyta > Pinopsida > Pinales > Pinaceae > Picea > Picea glauca. The sequence goes on along the minus strand of JZKD02S0025960.1, from coordinate 26,096 downwards.
TCACGCAAATGGGGCTAGCCATGTGTGGACTTTCAAGAAGATCATAGAAGGTCCAAAACCTTATCACAATTGAGGGTTGAGGAAGTCAAAATCCTACTCCTAGATGGCTATCGGGTTATGTTAAATACCGGGCCGCTAGGAGGAGAAGGGGGTTCTATTATTTAGCATTGTATTTGTTCCATAGTTGAGAAGAGCACCTAGGAGTGGTTTTTTAGAGCATAACAGAGGAGGAGAGATTCTGTAGCAGCCATACGGGCCACAATGTCAAAGGCAACTCCATAGAGATTGCCTATTTCTTTGTACTTGCATTTGAAGAAAAGAGAGCAGAGCGACCTCACCTTCTAGATGGGTTTTCTCTTGTATTGGGTTTCCCAGGTTATATCTTGTGTTTATTTGTGGATGATGTGTGAGTATTTATTTATGTTCTGTATTTTTCACAGTTCAACTATTTCATATATTTTAAGCAGAAAACTAGTAATTAAAGAATATGAAATCTAAAGGAAATTAATGTTCATAGTAAAGATTTCAGTGTTTTATTAGATCTGCTGTGACAAACTGTCTAGTGGAATATCCACGGTAGTTTACAGATCAATATAGAAAGAAGATTGGGTTCAACTCCTGGAACATGAAGGACTTCTCCAAATTTGGCATTGTCGATAATGACATCAACACATCCTAAAACGCTTAAAGTTGAGTTATCATCAAAGAATATATTCTCTCCACTATGTTGACAACAATAATCAAATAAGAAGTGTTGTTGCTTGGTCATATGCCTAGTGGCTCTGGAGTCAACAATCCATTTTTGTGAAGTGGAGGAGGACCAATATGTAGAGTGCATGGCCAGGTGTGCACTGTAAGAGTCCATTAGGTTGAACTTTCCTATATAGATAAAAAAATTACTTGAGGGAACTCTCAAGAAGGTGTACTTGGCCTTGAAAGAGGGTCAAAACCTAGGAAAAACCCTAAAAGAGGGGTTGTACTTGAAAGAGAGGAGTTAAAAGCCTAATAGAGAGAAGATAAAAAAATGTCCTAGTTCCATAGTTGCCAAGAGAAGTGCGTGTTCACTAGCCAATAACTTCCTTGGATAAAAAACTAAATAGGATGAGGGAGGTTCACACTAGCACCAATAATGTGTTGAGATTCCCACGGGAGATTGATTGGAACCAACTTGCCAAACCCCAATCCAACAAAAGGTAAATCCACAACATTAAAACAATAGTAAAACAACACTAGTGTGCTAGAGAGTGAGAATGAGAGTCAGTGTGCTCAAGGAGAGTGGGCCATAGCCATAACCATAAGAGTGCATAAGAGAGAATAACCATAACACAATAACCTACAAAAGATGAAGACTTCAACAAACAATGTACAAGATCCAATCACACCCTTGGCTCAAAAGTTTGATCAAATGAATGCCCAATTCGTCCAAAGTAAAAATTAGATCATGAACATGTTGACAACTTTGGAGAGGCATCATTCCGCTCCAAGATCTCAGTTTATCAAACAACAGAGGGAAAACACGGGTTGAAAACCAAGGTCACAACAAGAGGCAAAACAAGAGGCAAATGCAACTAACACCTTGAATCCTGTTGGGATGGTCAGCATGGAGGGATCACTATGGTGTTTACCCTGTGAAGAACCTCATCTGGAACATGAGTGTCCAAGACAGAGGGAAGAAGAAGAAGATCCAGGCACTATGGACAGGTTAAATTTCATTGATACAATTTTCACTCTCCAGGATGATGAACACATTGATATCACAGAGGAACAACTTGAAGAGATCGGGAAACATGCAGCTAGACAAGCTCGGTTGGAAATATTGAATCAAATGGGTGAAGGTTTAAAGGAGAATTCGAGGAAAAGGGAGATCTTGACATACTCAAGAAGAAACAAAGTTATGGTTCCACTACCTCCAGTAACCAAGGAAGTGCCTCCACCTCTAGTTCATGACCTACTTCTACAACTTGCACCAACAGACGAGGATCTTCGCTTGACCCTAGATGTACCAGGTATGATTTGAAAGATGAATATGTCGGTACCTGTGGTGGAATGTGCAAGATTCCTTTCATAAGTGTTGACCACCTATTTCAACTAGGGGGTCAACTCCATGTACCATGAAGATATGCACCATCAGGTGCTACCAAGTCAGGGACTTACTGGTTCTTCAAGGCAGTTTTGGCCTTCGACACTTCTTTTTGTAATGAAATTTCCGCTCCCCTTCGTGAGATTATAATGTAATGAGTCTGCATGGATCATAGTTAGGTCAATTGCCTTAGGACTTCATCATTAGATGAGTCCCTTTCACTGAGTGTTTTTTTTCCTCAGGTTATTAATTTGGCTTAACCAACCTTATTAATTTCCCTTGAGTCTTTCACTCCCACAAATAATTCCTCCAAAGTGGTGAAAGGCGTTCTAATGGTTTAGCCCTTTGGTAGCTAGTGTCTAGGAATATTGTAAATGACCATTCTAGACATCTCCTAAAGTTTTGCGGAATTCCTTCGAGTCTAGATAGTTTTTTTTTAATTTTTTAAAATTACCTAGTTAATGGTAATTTTAATTATTTTTTGATAAAAAATGTAAAAACTAGTTTCTTGTGTTTTTGATAGGGGTATTTGTGCTCAAAAGAAATGGAATGAGACCCCCTACACTTTTGAACCAAGTTTAAGCTCAATTGGACAAATTTTGCTAGGTGTTTGTCCATGAGGAGTCCAAGTCAGTAAAAAATCAGCAAATAATTGGCAAAATTAAAAAAAACCAAAAATTGTAAAATGAACAAAAAGTCATGAGAGAGAGTGGGAAAGGTTTCCTAACCTTTTTCCTAAGTTGAAAAAGTAATTTTCCACTTAAACACCCCCCCCTTTCCTAGCCAACAACTTAAAGTGGTGTTCCCTAGCTAATTGACATGTGGGAATTAAAAAGTTTAAGTGAAAAAAGCCACCTAAATCCTAAATTCGCCCTCCTTGGTGTCTAACTTAATGTTTGACCATAGGAAAAGGTGTTTTCCCCTTTTACACCTCACCCCCTCACTCACTTACCAAAACCCTAAAAGTGACTCTTCCTTGACTTTGTATATTTCTTGTGGATGTGTGACACTTGTAACTCATCCAAGAGGGATAGCTCTAGCTCTCCAAGTATAAATGAAACCCCTCCCCTCCTCATTTCACACCAATTCTTTTGCTACTGTTACTCTACCCAAATTTCTCCTCTCTCTCCCATCTTTCTTCTCTCTCTCATTTTTGCTCTAGTTTTTGGAGAGAAGCTTGTTGCAAGTATTTGCAACAACCTTCTACTATCAATAAAAGAAATATTTGGAGGACTTGTGGTGTTAAGAGTATTCTTGGTGCCATACTTTTCATGAGGTGATCTTGTTCATTGATTTCATTCTTCTTATGCATGCTTTGAGATCTATGGTAGGAATATTTAGCAAAGTATTTTGCTAGTGTAGGTTTATGATAGTATTGTCATAGATCTAGTGGGTTTCTAGTTGTTATTTCGAAGTATTTTGAGTTAATCTCTAGATCTACTCACTTCCTGTTGTTTCTTGTAGTTTAACTTGGAAGTTTGGCAAGATTATCTAGGGGTTTAAGAGAAGATTTCAGATCTGAAAATCTTCCCTTTGATCCATTTTCACCGTCTAAAATTTCTGCATTTTATTTCTGTACATTTCCATCATATTTTTGGGTATTTTAACACTTAGAATAGGTCATATAAATTCTTATATTTGCTGTAATTTTCTGCAGAAAATTTCTATGTAAAACGCATAAATTTTCTTAACATATTTGTCACTTTTGCAGCGTTTCTAGCAAGCTTTTGCTTGCTGGTTTTTTGCAGGTTAGTGACTAAGGAGGTGTCCAAGAGGCCATTTGGGGCCATACAAAGCTCAAGTACAACCTCCCAAAGTTGGGTAACATAATACCCCTTCTTCTTCTTCATTCTAATCATTGTAGGCAAGCCCAAGGGAGTCCCAAAGGGCTTGCAATTCTCTTGTATTTAATTTTCTGCATTTTTATTAAATTGTTTGCCTACATCTTGGTGAGTGTTTGGCCAAGCCAACCCCTAAAACTGTAAGGCTAGGAAGTAGAGTTTATTTTCTGTAATTTATTTTAATTTGTTTGCCCCACTTGTCATTAGGACAAGGTCGAGAGGCTAGGTTTTACTTCAAGATTTTCTTTTCAAGTTCTTGCACCCACTTGTGCACAAAACCGGAAGGCTTTGTCCTCCACCTTGTGCACTTGTTGAGGTTGTGTAGTTTAGCTTCTTTTCAAGTTTTTTTTTTACTTGCATCATTGTTTGCCTACACCTTGGAGTGTGCTTGGCCTTGCCAACCCCCAAAATCGTAAGGCTAGATTAGTTCATGGTTTGCTTTCTTTCACATGCTTAATGGTCTAAATCTAATCTAAGAAGTAATCATGTGCTATTTTAGGCCCATGGAGGCATAATGGTTTAATTTGCTCATCTTGCTTTCCATTATTCATTGCTAGCTATCTTTAATTTGGGCACTTTACATTTCAAGTTATTTGCATTCAAGCACACTTTCCTTTGCAATTTGCTTTCCAAGTATTTTAATTTCTTGCAAGTCATTTAATTTTCAAGTACATTGCTTAATGGTTAAATCTTTACAAGTACTTTTACTTTCATGTCTTGCAATCTCATGAGCTTTGTGTAATCTTATGGTTTGGTTCAAGCACTTAAGTTCTCTTGCAATTTACTTCTAGTACTTTACTTTTCAAGTTTATCTTTCAAGTACTTTGTTTATCTTGCAAGCACTCCTTACACAAACACTACACTTTGCAATCACCTTAATTTAATCTAATCTAACTTAAACTAACTCAATTTACCTTAGTCTCATAGGGCCTAAAATCAACTAGCTTAATAGGTCACCTTTTACTGTCCCAACTTTTCCAACAAAAAGGGGATTTAAGGAAGAAGTGGGGGGTGCTAGATCGGGGACGATCTCATGGCGCTTGGCGTCCTCCCTGTGGAGTACTTCTATTTTTGGGTTGACCTGTGCAGCTAGGGTGTGGCCTTGTTTCTTCACTTATTGAGCACCCAACAACTCTTTTGGTACAAGCGAGGGGAGTTCTTGGGTTGTCACTTAGTCTAGGATTCACTTGTAACTTAATAACTTAAATAATCCTAAAATTAATCCACTTAACCTTGGGCAATCTATTTGGGTACATCTTACGTGGTTCATGCTTTAGTACACATTTGCAAGCACTTTAAATTTACATTTTTTATGCAAGTTACTTTAAGTTTTTGTGTATTGGACTAAGTGGTTTAGAAGTTGCACTTTAGCCCTTGGAGGCCTCTTGTTCATGCTTTAATATTGAGTTAAGTTTAATCTTTATGTGATTGGTCTCCTTCCTTGAAGTTGCACATCCTTTGGAGGCTTCTTCATTGTTTGGAGCTTGTGGTTGTGTATGCCATTGAAGGCTTCCCCTTGAGTTGTGCATCCCTTGGAGGCACTCTTGTTTGGGATAGTTGGCTTGATGTGTTGTGGTTGTTTCTTACTTTGAGCAATATCTTCTTCACCTGCACATTTAAGTTTCATTGCAAGTTAGTTGCTTTGCTTTGTATAATTTGTATCTAGCATTCTTTTGTAATCTTTTGTTGTAATCTTTGTAAAATGAAACTCCCTTAAACATAGTTGACCCCTTACCCAATCTTAGGCACTAGTCTTAGTAGACTTAGGGAAAGGACTTCTTTTGCATTGAAAGACTTGCACTTTGCATTGTTGCTTTTGCATATAGGTTAGATCCCCCCAAACCTTTAATCAACTAAAATCAACTCGTAGAAATTAACTTTTAACTTCACATAGTAACTAGGGTCTAGCCCCCCTGGCTTCCCTAGGAGTAAGCCTAGACGGAAGAGGTTGAAGTCGAGGTGACAGTGGGCTTTGAACCTAAGCATTGTGCCTCAAAGGACACACTAAGTGGGTTGGACTTAGCCCACGTTTGCAAGTGTGTATAAGGACGACAACATCTTTGGTGTCGTTGCCGGGGATAAGTCTTTTATCCTTGGCCTTAACGACTTAATTAATTTATTCTTTGAAAACTAAGTAATAAATTTCTCCCTAATTTTTTAACTTGGGTTGGTTTTTCATTGTTTGCTTACTCTCCAAGCAGCGATTCCATTTGCAAATCTCTTTGAAGTATACTATAGGCAGCAATCCTTATAGGTTGCTTGAAAGTCTTGGAGGAGAAGCAATCTCTGATATCCATCTCTTGTTGTACATAATAATCTAACAACTTTTTGTTTTCCTTCTTGTTTTTGCTTTGTTTGATGTTCTTGTTTGTTTGAGATAAACTTGGTCATCTAGCGACTCCACTTNTAGATAATTCAAGTCCCCACCCTCCTCCCGAGGAACCAATCTCTTTGAAGGAGAACCTTGACAACCTTGAGGAAAACAGTGCAATGGTTCCTTTGACATGTTCATTTTCGACCTCTCAACCAAAAGATGACTTAATACAGGATAATGGGAGAATGGAAGGCAACTTCAGTTTATCAGTTTCATATCATTATGAGCATTGGTTGGCCTTCCACCTTACCGGTCATGTGCTGCAAGGTATCAAAATTTTACACGGCTTGTCAAACTCCAATGATTGGTTGAATGGAGGAAGGAGCATGATTCTTGACTGGTTCTTTCTCACAAAAAATTCAAAGTTGATAAAACATGGGAAGGGATCTTCTATGAGTCATCCTGGACACATATGTTTCAGACGTTGGTGGATTCATTCCATCCATTGCATGGATGGTTGTAACGTATCTCTAACCCTTCTCCTTTATTTCAGTTTTGTATTATATCATTCATTATGTAATTATGTACTTAGATGTTTCATTGTATAATAGTTTCATTTTGTAGTTGTTGTATAATAGTAATTTCATTTTTGTAATTATTGTTTATNCCATCTCTTGTTGTACATAATAATCTAACAACTTTTTGTTTTCCTTCTTGTTTTTGCTTTGTTTGATGTTCTTGTTTGTTTGAGATAAACTTGGTCATCTAGCGACTCCACTTTAGAATAATTTGACGAAGTATTCTTCAAGAAGGAAATCACGACTTGTTTTGCTTCATCCTCGAACTTGAAAACGTTTTTGGATGAAGTTAGCATGTTTTCCTTCTCGTTGGGTCCTTAGTAATCTCTTGGGTCCCATACCTTTTCTTTTTCAATGGGTAGTGAAATTTTTTATAAACCTTTTGATTTTTCAGGAATTGTTGGTTATCCTCATGATATATTTGATGATGTTATTGAAAATTTGTCTGATTTTCATGATTATGGTGATGCTTTGGCTCATGTCAGAGCTTTTGGGCAGTTGATTGATGATTGGTTGGATCCACCTATTTATGAGGATGTTCTGATGGAATTGTTTTCCTGGACTCTTGTTCTGGGATATGCTCATGATTGGTTTCATGATTCTGAGGATAATACTTTTAAGACCATACGGGACTTGCTGCTTGCCTTTTTGGAAAGATTTGGGGATGATCAGGATGAAACTTACAATGAATTGGTTGATGCTTTTATGGAAAAATGGAAGAGGAAAAATCTTCTAGCTATTGGAACAATCAATTCAGATATAAAAATTGATTCTCCACTAGATCCCATTGAGGGGCTTAAAGAAGTCATTTTGAACATGTAGTATGCCCGTACTAAACAGTGTGAAGCCATGAATGAACAATTTATGGCCATGGAAGATCAATTGGAAGCTAACCTTACAGAGACTTATATTGAATCTCCGGACCCTATGGAAATTGAGCTTCACAGTGAAAAAGATAAGGAAGTTCATAGGGAAATTTTGGATGAATCCATGGATGAGCTAGTCACTGGTTTTGAAGAGATCAAGGATTTTGAATTTGAAATTATTGAATATCTAGATAATTCAAGTCCCCACCCTCCTCCCGAGGAACCAATCTCTTTGAAGGAGAACCTTGACAACCTTGAGGAAAACAGTGCAATGGTTCGTTTGACATGTTCATTTTCGACCTCTCAACCAAAAGATGATGGGAGAATGGAAGGCAACTTCAGTTTATCAGTTTCATATCATTATGAGCATTGGTTGGCCTTCCACCTTGCCGGTCATGTGCTGCAAGGTATCAAAATTTTACACGGCTTGTCAGACTCCAATGATTGGTTGAATGGAGGAAGGAGCATGATTCTTGACTGGTTCTTTCTCACAAAAATTCAAAGTTGATAAAACTTGGGAAGGGATCTTCTATGAGTCATCTTGGACACATATGTTTCAGACGTTGGTGGATTCATTCCATCCATTGCATGGATAGTTGTAACGTATCTCTAACCCTTCTCCTTTATTTTAGTTTTGTATTATATCATTCATTATGTAATTATGTACTTAGATGTTTCATTGTATAATAGTTTCATTTTGTAGTTGTTGTATAATAGTAATTTCATTTTTGTAATTATTGTTTATAACATTTCTTTTATTCATTTGTTTATACATGTATTTATGTTGGGTATTGGTGAGCACTTTGTTTTGTAGATTTTGGATTCTCGTATGCTCTCCTTCCCAAGTGAAGATCAAACACACGTCCCCATGTGGAGCCAGATGTTGACCACCTATTTCAACTAGGGGGTCAACTCCATGTACCATGAAGATATGCAGTTTTGGCCTTCAACACTTTTTTTTGTAATGGAATTTCCGGTCCCCTTCGTGGGATTATAATGTAATGAGTTTGCATGGATCATAGTTAGGTCAATTTCTTTAGGACTTCATCATTAGAGGAGTCCCTTTCACTGAGTGTTTTTTTTCCTCAGGTTATTAATTTGGCTTAACCAGCCTTATTAATTTCCCTAGAGTTTTTCACTCCCACAAATAATTCCTCCAAAGTGGTGAAATGCGTTCTAATGGTCTAGCCCTCTGGTAGCTAGTGTATAGGAATATTGTAAATGACCATGCTAGACATCTCCTAAAGTTTTGCGGAATTCCTTCGAGCCTGTTATCCCCAATATCTAGGGATAACTAGGAGATCATGTCTCGAGGCCCACAGGTCCTAGACATGGAGTATTGAGAGCGTGATTGACTTGAGCATGGCCTTGGAGGACCCATCTCTCTTCTTCTTCGTCAGATTTGTCCTGTCAGCAGTAGCAGTTTCCATTGCCACCGGCCTGGGCCTGCATCGGAGAGGACTCTTGCTCCATGAGGTAATTGGTCCGAGGTATCATGGTATGTGTCATATTTGATCGTTTTAACCTTCTTATATATGCATTAGGTTCCTTTCATTTCTGATGACTGCTTGGATCTTACACTAATCCACTTGACCATTGTTGGGGTGATTGATTGGGTGACTTAGCAAGCTTGTATTCATGGGTTTTGGTTAGCCACCAAGGGGGATTTGCAGAGCCATCGTCCGCTCCCACCATCTTATCATGTTTACATCTTATACCCCGCTCATCCATCCCTTTCCCCTAGTCTGGCCATTAGGATAACCTTTGAGGGTTACACTTTGTCTTGTGGGAAGAAGGGGCTAAAGGCCCAGGGGGTAAAAGCAGCTGGTAAAAGATAAAAGCCATAGGAA
>JZKD02S0025949.1:10042-26624 GCA_000966675.3 Picea glauca | reverse complement strand
TAGAGCCATGGAAAAAGACCCCTGTGAGGGCCCCCATTAGATGACTGGGGTTCTTGGTCTAGGACCAAGCAGTATAAGTCCCTATATATGTCTAGGGCCCCTGGATGTGTTCTAGGGCACCCATGCCTAAAGCATGGGTTGATCCTTGGTCTTGTACTTTGGTGGATAAGACCCCATATATGTTCTGGGGCAACTTGGTGTTTGATTAAGTAGATATTGGTATAATACCAAGATGTGTTGGTGTGTGATCCTCTTTCTCTCTTCCAGGATGGTCCACAAGACCTAGGAGAGACTATGAAGATGAGCATGACCACATTGTGGTATGTACCCCTTATGCAGTGATGATAAAGTTAATTGGTCACCTTGAGAATCATATGGACATGTGTTGCCACTAAGGAAACCTCTCTGTCTCTCCCAACCCATTGATTGTTCTTCATCCCTTTGGTTTTTGAGTTTGGGTTTGAGTGGGGTTTGCATTTTTGTTTTTTGGGCTTAATAAGATTAAAATAAAAATATTAATTAATATTTAAATGTGACATATTAAATTAATATTTATATTAATTAATATGCCATTATATTAATTATATTTTTATAACCCCAACCCCTAGCCTAAAACTATAAATAGAAACCCTTGCTCTCACTTTTACACTCACTCTCACTCTCACTCTCTTCTCTTCTAGTGTGACAGATTGCTCCAAGGTTATTCTATATGCTGCGGCCTCCCTTTGATAGTTTAGTTGCGGCCTCCCTTTGACAGTCCAGTTTCTGCCTCCTTTCATTGTTGTTTGCCTGGTCCTTTTGAGATGATGAGTTGAGGGTTATTCTGCTGCTACCAGGTAGATTTAGAAGCTATGTTGAGGGTTGTTGTTTGTTGAGGGTTGATCTAATCACTGTTTCCAAGTGTCTATGCTACCGCCCTCTCCTCCCTATGCCAATTTACTACAACCGACCCTCTCCTAAGTGGATGCCGTCCCATTCCTTGAGAAGAACTAGAACCTTTTAGGGTTGCGACCTTCTTGTTGGGTTGCTAGTCCCTTACTATGGGCACCCATCCTCTAGTTGTTCAGATATGAAACTTCCTCACTGTATGTGGCTGGAATAAGGGTTTTCTTCCAGAATTTTCTGTTTGGGGGTTTGTTGTCTTTTGTGTGGGGTTTCTCTATGGTGGCATAACAATCCTACATTCTTATTGATACAGATCTAACCCATTGAGGTTGATCCATGAGTCCTATAATTATTAGAGCATAACATCAGTGGCTTAACATTCCTAATGTGTGTCAATATTCTCTTCATTACACAGAGGTAAATCTTCAAGAGGTAAGTTGTAGTTTCAACTTTATTTAATTACTTAAATTCAGATCTATTGTTTAGGTTCATATCTATTGATTTTCATACTCATAAGTATTCTTATGGTTTAGATATATTGATTTGAAATACTCAGAAATATTTCTTATGGTTCAGATCTATTGATTATTTTACTCAGAAATATTTCTATGTTTTAGATCTAATTGTTTTTCTTGTTCAAAAATATTCTATGGTTCAGATCTAACTATTTTTCTTGTTCAGAAATATATCTACAGTTTAGATCTAACTGTTTTTATTAATCATAAATACTTTATGTTTCAGATCTACTGTCTTACTATACATTTCTATTTAGAGTTTTACTTTAGATCTATTATGTTCTTGCTGATCTAGCTAACAGAAAAATTTGAAAATGTATTTTTTTGTTTTCTTTCCCCAATTCTAACAACCGTGACAACATTCCTCTAATTGTTTTGATTCTAGAGATGTACTCATTATTCTCCTTTATGAGATATTATTTTGTTGGTTTGTTTTGTTTTCTTGTTCCAGATAGGCTAACAAGAAAGGAATATGTCTATCTCTCAGAGGGAGTCAAAACTATTTGAGAAAGAGGAAGAATAAAACCATCATTGAGGAAATCAATGCAATACTGCATAATCAGAATCCTTCTATGATTCTATGGGCAAAAGCATGCATGACACATTATATGTTCAGAACAAGAGTCTTCACTAGACTTTGAAAAACATAACTCTTGAAGAAGTCTTCACCAGAATAAATCCTGAGATTGAACTCTTCAGGTTATTTGTGTGCCCAATGTATTTTCATGTACCCAAAGAGAAGAAGTCCAAGCTAGATGCTTTAGAAATAAAGTATACAGTGAATCTTCAAAGACTTTCTAGATCGACATCCCTGGTCAGAGACATAGATTATTTCAGTTGATTTAGTTGCTCTAGTTGATATGTTCAGAGATATTGCAGTAGGGCATAAAATGCCTACCTAGACTCACTCTGCAAGAGGCAAAGAAACATACAATCCTCTCAAGGCACATCCCGAGAAAGAAAAAGAGATTTTCGAGCTATCCTTCAGTCATGAGCCACTTCATTGATGATGAACTTCTTGGTCTTAGAGAAGCAACATGAGAACATGCATGGAAAGATGCCATAACATAAGAGTAGCAATATATATTAAAGAATGATGTATAAGAAATTATTCAGGTACTAGAAGGGAAGTCAGTGGTAACTTCCAAGTGGATCTATAAGATCAAGCATACAACTGATGGAAGTGTTAAGAAATACAAAATCAAATATATAGCCAGAGTTTTCTCACAAACATAGGGAGTTGTCTATGGTGAGACACTTGATACAGTGAACCCAATACACTTCCATCCGTACTACCATCCATGAGTTGGAAACTATATGAGATAGATAGATTCTTGATGAGTTTGGATTTCAGCAAGAGTGTTGTTGATCCAAACCTATATCATTACAATGTTGGTGACGAGAGCCTGATCCTGATGACTTATTTAGAAAGCCTTGTTGTTGGATACAAGTAATCCTTGAATTTTGAATTTGAGATGAAGAATCTAAGTATGATTCACTACTTCTTTGGACAAGAAGTATGACAGAGGACCGATGAGATTTTCTCGAGTCAAGGAAAATATACAGTGAAAATATTAAAGAAGTTCAGTATGACAGAATGAAAAATCCACCGTGATGGATTTAAAGAAGAAGATTTATGATGATTCAGACAAGACTGATCCACAACTGATTGGATCACCGATGTATCTGGTTAACACTAGACTTGATTCATGCCATGCAGTGAATGTGCTTAGTCATTTCATGAGTCAACCGACACAGACTCACTAGAAAATAACAAAACATGTATTGAGATATATACGAGATATGGCCTGAGATATGCCTCCAGTGTGAACTTGAGTGTGAAGGATATGCTGATTCAAATTGAGTATAAAGGACAGTAAATCGGAAAAGCACATCCGAATTATGTTCTATCGTGAAGTTTTCCATGGTTTCCTAATGCAGTAGGAAAAAAAACTCTATGGCCCTGAGTACCACAGAGGCAGAGTATATAGCATCAAGTGTGTGAAGCAATGTGGCTTCACAAGCTTTTGATAGGTTTACTTGACCATGAGATGGATCCTATGATGATAACCAAGAGTCGTGAGTAAATCTCCTTGAGAACCCAGTGTTTCTTGTTGGATCGAAATACAATGAGATGAAATATCCTTATATCAGAGATATGATGCAGAGGAAAATAGTACACATGCAGTACCTTCCTACACATGAGCAGATTGCAGATATTTTCACCAAATTAACTTCGTGAAGAATGGATCCCTAGTTAAGAGGGAGTGTCGATAACTCCAACCAAGAAAAAATTCAAAATACATATGTGCGAGACTTGGCATGATAAAGAATGCCTCCCTAGCTTAGAGGGAGTGTTGATGAATGCAGCTATGTGAGACATTTTCCAGCTTACAAACCTATGAGATGTGGATCATTGCAACTATGTGAGCCTTTATCTCAACTTACAAACCTGAGAGAAAGCCCCTAAGAAGGGTACGTGATTCCTTCCCGAGACAGAGCTAGGAACGTAGAGATGACCTCCTCCATTCAGAGAGTTGATAATAACTCCAAATGATTATCCAGTGGGAAAGGCGATCTATTGAGTTAGATGTGCCTATGGCTAAGCACAAGTTGAACATGTGAAATCCCAAAGTGCTAGGTGCATCGTCATGTGAACATAAATCAAGATGATGTATTAGCCTCCTATGAGAAACAACGTTGATGAGAAGACTCCAGATGATTCTCCTATGTGAGCTAGTGGAAAATAATATATGTAGAGTGGACATGCCTGTGGACGAGAATGAATGAACATGTGAATTTCTGGTTCTTTTGTGTAATGCAATGAACTAGAGATATGACATCCCTATGGATGGGCCCCTAGTGAATGAGCACTAGTGGGTGTATAAGATCTTTTGCTATATATTGTTCAAGAGTCAGACCTACCTGTAACCCTATTTGTAATATAAAGGGTACAGGTCAGCCCCACCTTAATGTGAGTAATAATAAATGTAAAAGATAATTGATCTGGTTAATATTAATTATAATATAATAATGACAATAATAATTATAATGTGACTTAGAGAGGTCGGCCTGTTGAGGCAATAGACACTTCTGTTGACAGGTTTAGATTAGTATAAGTAAAGGTAAAATCCCCATTGTGGAAACACATCTTTCATGTGAGTTTGGAAATTTCGGCAAGTAAATTTACTTGGGAAAAGTGAACACCTCTCTTGGGCGCTAGTATTCTAGCGTTTGATAACCCTCTTGTGTGCTAGGTATTTCTTGGTGGTGAAGGTATTTCTCTTGAAGAATATACCAAAGGATTTGGATGGGTTTTCTTTCCTTGTTTATAAGGGTTTCCCAGGATACTTCTTATGTTCTTGTGCATGGTGTTTCTTCTTGTGATCTTGATTGCTGCAACATTATTCTCTATGGTTAAGTTAAATGCTAAATTGGAATGAACTTCATGCTTAACCTAGCTTATTGAAAAATCAACACATTGAAGAGTATAGAGACATATTCTCCTCACCCACTGGGGTACCGATGCACTCCCAAGTCAAGCATCCAATTGATTTGACCCCCGGTGCACCTCTTCTTAATGGACCGGTTTATCATCACTCGCTTATGGAAAATGACGAAATCAGGCGTCAGATCCAAGAGATTATTCAAAAGGGGCACATCAAACCCATATCCTCCCCTTACGATAGCCTGATTGTATTGGTGTAGAAGGACAGGACTTGACAACTCTGCATTGATTATAGAGCCTTAAACAAAATCAAAGTCAGGAACCGGTACTCAATTCCTAGGATTGATGACTTTCTTGACCAACTCAAGGGGGAAAAGTTCTTCAACAAGATTGACCTAAATTCTGGCTACAACTAGGTTCCCATCGAACCAATTGATGTATGGAAGACAACCTTCAAATCTAAAGAAGGTCTCTTCATATGGTTGGTCATGCCCTTTGTCTTAATAAATGTACCAACCACTTTGATGAGGTTTATGGATGATGTATTGAGACCTTTCACCAACTCTTTTTTGGTGGTAGATTTGGAAGACATCCTCATATTCAACAAAACTTAGGAGGAGCACATGCGACATATTTAACAGGTTTTGAGCACTCTACGAAAGCATAAGCTATATGCCAACTTTGAAAAATTCCCCTTTGGCATGAACAGGGTCCAATACTTGGGCTACATTATTGATGAGCATGGAGTACATGTTGATCCAACTAAGATCCAAGTCATTTGTGATTGGAAAACCTCGACCACACTAACTGATCTTTAGAGTTTCTTGGGACTTGTCAACTTCTACCAACGGTTCATGTTAGGATTCTTACATATTTCATGGGCCCTCATCTAGGTAACCAAGGGCGGTGGCAGTGAAAATTTCACATGGGGGAAGAAACAACAACGAGCATTCAATGATCTAAAGCATCGCTTGTTCTCAATTCCAGTTCTCTCATTTCACGATTTGCAACAACCGTTCGAGATTGAGACTGATGCATTTGACTATGCTGTAGGCTCAGTTCTTACTCAACATGGTCATTCGATGGCATACCATAGTGAGACACTCTCATATACTATTCGAAAATACCCCACCTATGACAAGGAAATGTATTCCATTATACAAGATTGTTGTCAATGGAAACATTACATTCTGGGAAAGGAGACAATCATCCACACTGGTCACAAGCCTTTGCAGTTCATACAGACATAGGGGAAATTTCAAAAGGACCGCCATCAGAATTGGTCCACCTACATGCAGTAGTTCCATCTCAACATCAAGTATAAGAAAATGATCTCAAATTGTGTCACTGACTGCCTCAGTCGACATCCCATGACTGCACTCACCACTGTGATCCATTCCCATGGACATGAGGCATATGAGTGGCCCCAACTTTATCAACAAGATCTAGACTTCACCACCATCTATCAGATCTTGGGTACAGGGGCGACTGTCACCAATTTTCACATTCAGGATGAAATCTTAATCCATATGGGCCATCTATGTGTTCCTACAAGGGAGCGTGCAAATTTTATTTGGGAATCCCACTACAGTCGAATGGCGGGACATTTTGGCATGGAGACAATTGTGGCCATTCTTCATAAACATTTTTACTGGCCAAAAATTTGACAGGACGTCAACAAGTATATCAGATATTTCACTTTATGTACCATTTCCAAGCCAACCATCAAGAACCAAGGATTATAAACCCCTCTTCCTACTCCCGAGAAGCCTTGGGAATCCATCTCAATGGATTATATGTCTGGCCTTCCATTGATCCATATTATTTTCGGCACGAAATGCGAGCGGAGATATAATAAAGAAATGCACAAAGATATCGTATATATTCAATAAGATAACATAAATGTATCAGAGATGCAACCATAAACACAAATATACAGTAATACACAATTTCTATTAATGAAATAAATGTACAGAGACTGTAAAAATACAGAGTGAAAGACTCGCTAGAATGGTGGCAGCTTATCTCTGAGAAGAGATATGACGGCTACTCGCATTCGCAAGAAGATGATTACAATGAGGATCTGAAGGCCTTTTTAAAATAAACAGGAATGCCCAAAACCCTATACATCCAAAAACCTAACCCTAGGAGATGAAGCGCCAAAAGTCATATGGGCCCCGGTTGGGTAAGTTAGTACATCAACTTTCCGGGGTCGTAACTTTTGCATACGATCTCCATTTTAGGTGTATGATAGCTCGTTGGAAATGTATCATAGAGGAGACTCATTTTTGGGGCTTAATCATGCCTTTGTTTTTATCAGTGAGAACCTTTATCTCTAAAAACCTTCATTTAGGCCCTCAAAATGGCTCCGGAAGTTAAAACCTGCTAAAAATAGTAAATTGCCAAAATTGCCAGAAAACTGTTTTGAGCCAGTCGGAAAAGGTGGGTGGCCACTGATATCCACCTGGATCAATCCTCCCTCCTTATGAAGCAATGGTATCCATTGTGTTGAGTTCCCGGGGGAGAGGGAAAATCATTTGCTGGATCTACATCTTGGTGAGTTGCTTGTATTGCTGGAGACGTCGCGCTGCTTAGTTTGTGGAAGTTTGTCATGAACCTGTTGAAGCTGAGGTTGTTCAAAAAGTCGAGCTACATGTGAGGAAGGTGTGCAGAAGGAATATTTGTGCTTTTCTGCAACCTTGTTGACCTGCTTCTATTGGATAGAAGGTGCAGGGGGCGAGGTTGTAGTGGTTGCAGTGTCCTTTTGTTCCTCTTTTGAACATATTGTGAAGAAGCTGAATTTTTCAGTATGAGATACTACCTTGCGACACTTTTTAGGTGGAACAATAGTTGAAACTACCTATGGTATTCTGTAGAGATGAGCCCCCAAAGTAACAATGACACTACGGGGTCGAGAATCATAAACAACATGGCGTCTCCACATATACGGTTGGCCCAAGAGAACATCACAAACATCCAGTGGCGAAACATCACATAATACCTCATCCTTGAAGGGTTGGATGCCATATGACAATCAACACTGTTAGTTGACATGGAGATCTCATCCTTACCGAAGCCACCTGATGTTGTATGGCTGCGGGTGTGGTGTTTTCGACAATCCCAACTGTTTGACGACCTCTGTTGAGATGAGGTTTTTCTGGCTTCCGCTATCAACAATAAAATGTAGCGGGGTCCCCTTCACCCACATCTGCGAATGAAAAATGTGCTTCCCCTCTTCAGGATCTGTTGGTTCTTCTGGTTGAATTGTTGCGGTCGTGACAATAGAAATGGGGTCTGCGTCAATGATCTGTCCTTTACTAGAAGATTCCGAATCAGGGTTCGGCTCCTTGTCTTTGATCTCGGCCACCAATGACTGTTTTGAGCGACATTCATTGGTGTTGTGCCARGGGATTTTGTGGAAATCACACCATTTTTCGGTGTCCTTCTTTGTCTTCCCGTGACCCTTCTTTTCCTMTGTCTTGGACTAGTTTTCGAGACACTSTTTGTTAGGGCCATTTTTGTCATACTTTGGTTGTTGCGGATTTGCAGACCCGAATTCCCGTTTGTTCAGGTGATTAATTTTCTGCTCAATTTTAACAACATATCGATAAGMAAYACCGAGTGATGAAATGTCCAGGAAATCCATTTCAGTCTGGATGTATTTGTGTAGAGCCCCATGGTATTTCAGAACCAAATGTCGCTYGGAGTCTTTGATACCCAGCTTGGTGTGCAAGGTATGGAAGGTATTGATGAAMTCCAGAACTKCTTGGCCCCTCTCTTGCYGCAGTGTGGTCCATCTCATGTACTGGTCCTCATAGTTGCCAACAGGGTAATACTGTTCCTTTACCGCATCCACAAAAAAATCCCAAGTGGGATCGACCCCATATATTCCAGACTCCTCTATGAAACTTTTCTCCCAGTAAGTTTCCCACCAATTTTTGACATGAGGGAGAGATTTAAGGAGTGCGAAGGTAATCTTTTCTTTGTCGGAAAAATTGTGAACAGAGAAATAACCTTCTAGCAGAGTTGACCATTTTTCTTGGGCTTCTGCATCTATCTGTCCTTCAAATACAGGAATATCAAAATTAACTTGTACCTTGAAAGATGAGGTGCCTCCAAAGTGGCTGCTTGATGAATATGCAACTGCTGTTATCGRCAGACGTTGAAGGATGTGGGAAAAATTCTCCATCATTTCGTCCCTTTGTCAYGTGAGAGCTTGCTCAAGCAACAGATTGATARGATCGTCTGCTCCGTCGTTTTTATTTTCTTCCGCCATTGAGGGTTTCTTGGGTGTGTGAGAGAGATTRTCTTCAAGAGAGGMAAGCTTGATACCCAACTTGCTATACTCAGACCTCGTCAGGGACATGCACTGAAAAAATGATCAAGAACAGTCTGCTCTRATACCACTGATCCAGATTATTTTCAGCATGAAATGCGAGTGGAGATATAATAAARAAATGCATAGAGATATCACATATATTCAATAAGATAAGATAAATTTATCAGAKATGCAACCATAAACACAGATATACAATAATACACGATTTCTATTAATGAAAAAAATGTACAGAGACTGTAAAAATAYAGAGTGAAAGACTCGCTAGAATGGTGGCAKCTTATCTCTGAGAAGAGATGTGACGGCTACTCGCATTCGCAAGAAGATGATTAYAGTGAGGYTCTGAAGGMATTTTTACAATAAACAGGAATGCCAAAAACCCTAGACATCCAAAAAATTAACCCTGGGAGATGAAGCGCCAAAAGTCAYGTGGGCTTYGTTTGGGTAAGTTAGTACATCAACTTACCGGGGTCGTAACTTTTGCATATGATCTCCATTCTAGGTGTATCATAGCTCATTGGAAAGGAATCATCGAGGAGATTCATTTTGGGGGTTCAATTATGACTTCATCTATTATTTAGAATCTCTATCTCGAAAAACTTTCATTTGGAACCTCAAAATGGCCCCGGAAGTTAAAACCTGCCGAAAATAGTAAATTGTCAAAATTGTCAGAAAACTGTTTTGAGTCAGTCGAAAAAGGTGGGTGGCCACCGATATCCACCTGGATCAATCCTCCCTCCTTAGGAAGCAATGGTCTCCATTGTGTTGAGTTCCCTGGGGAGAGGAAAAAACATTTGTTGGATCTGCGTCTTGGTGAGCTACTTGTATTGCTGGAGACGTCGCGCTTCTTAGTTTGTGGAAGTTTGTCATGAACTTATTAAAGATGAGGTTGTTCAAAAAGTCGAGCTACATGAAAGGAAGGTGTGAAGAATGAATCTTTGTGCTTTGCTGCAACCTTGTCGACCTACTTCTGTTGGATAGAAGGTGTAGGGGGCGAGGCTGTAGTGGTTGTAGTGTCCTTTTGTTCCCCTTTTGAATAGATTGTGAAGAATCTGAATTTTGCAGTATGAGATACTACCTTGCGACACTTTTTAAGTGGAACAATAGTTGGAATTACCTATGGTATTCCGTATATATAAACCTCCAAAGTAACAATGACACTACGGGGTCAAGACTCATAAACAACATGGCATATCCACATATATGGTTGGCCCAAGAGAACATCACATACATCCAATGGGGAAACATCACATAATACCTATTTCTTGAAGGGTTGAATGCCGTATGACAATTGACACTGTTGGCTGACACAGAGATCTCGTCCTTGCCGAAACCACCCGATGTTGTATGGCTGCGGGTGTGGTGTTGTCGACAAACCCAACTATTTTACGACCTCTGCTGAGAAGACATTTTTATGGCTTTCGCTATCAACAATAAAATGCAGCGGGGTCCCCTTCACCCACATATGTGAATGAAAAAGTCGCTCCCCCTCTTCAGGATCTGTTGGTTCTTCTGGTTGAATTGCCTCAGTCGTGACAATAACAATGGGGTCTATGTCAATGATTTGTCCTTTACTAGAAGATTTAGAATCAGATTCTGAATCAGGGTTCGGCTCCTTGTCTTTGATCCCGGCCACCAATGACTGTTTTGAGTGACATTCATCAGTGTTGTGCCAAAGGATTTTGTGGGAATCACACCATTTTCCGGTGTCCTTCTTTGTCTTCCCGTGACCCTTCTTTTCCTGTGTCTTGGACTGGTTTTCGGGAGACTGTTTGTTAGGGCCGTCTTTGTTATACTTTGGTTATTGCGGATTTGCAGACCTGAATTACCATTTATTCTGGTGCTTAAATTTCTTCTCAATTTTAACAACATATTAATAAGCAACATCGAGTGATGAGATGTCCAGAAAATCCATTTCAGTCTGGATGTATCTGTGTAGAGCCCCACGATATTTCAGAACCAAATGTTTCTCAGAGTCTTTGATAATCAACTTGGTGCGCAAGGTAGGGAAGGTATTGGTGAACTACGAAACTGCTTGGCACCTCTCTTGCCGCAGTGTGGTCCATCTCATGTACTAGTCATCATAGTTGCCAACAGGGTAATACTATTCCTTTGCCGCATCCAGAAAAAAATCCCAAGTGGGATTAGCCCCATATATTCTAGAATCCTCTGTGGAACTTTTCTCCCAGTAAGTTTCCCACCAATGTTTGACATGAGGGAGAGCTTTAAGGAGTGCGAAGGTGATATTTTCTTTGTCGGAAAAATTGTGAACAAAGAAATAATCTTCTAGGGCTTCTGCATCTATCTGTCCTTCAAATATAGGAATATCAAAATTAACTTGTACCTTGAAAGGTGAGGTGCCTCCAAAGTGGCTGCTTGATGAATATGAAGCTGCTATTATCCGCAGGTGTTGAAGGATGTGGGAAAAATTCTCCATCATTTCGTCCCTCTATCGCGTGAGAGCTTGCTCAAGCAACAGATTGATAGGATCGTTTGCTCCATCGTTTTTATTTTCTTCTGCCATTGAGGGTTTCTTGGGTTTGCGAGAGCGATTGTCTTTAAGAGAGACAATCTCGAGACCCAAATTTCTATACTCGGACCTCGTCGGGGACATGCACTGAAAAAATGATCAAGAACAGTATGCTCTGATACCACTGATCCAGATTATTTTCGACACGAAATGCGAGCGGAGATATAATAAATAAATGGACAAAGATATCGCAGATATTCAATAATATAACATAAATGTATCAGATATGCAACCATAAACATAGATATACAGTAATACATGATTTCTATTAATGAAAGAAATGTACAGAGACTGTAAAAATACAAAGTGAAAGACTCACTAGAATGGTGGCAGCTTATCTCTGAGAAGAGATGTGACGGCTACTCACATTCACAAGAAGATGATTACAATGAGGCCATGAAGGCCTTTTTACAATAAACAGGAATTCCAAAAACCCTAGACATCCAAAAACCTAACCCTAGGAGATGAAGCACCAAAAGTCATGTGGGCCCCGTTTTGGTAAGTTAGTACATCAACTTCCCGGGGTCGTAACGTTTGCATACGTTCTCCGTTTTAGGTCTATGATAGCTCGTTGGAAATGTATCATCGAGGAGATTCATTTTGGGGGATCAATCATGGCATCATTTATCATTGAGAACATCGATCTAAAAAAACCTTCATTTGGGCCCTCAAAATGGCCCTGGAAGTTAAAACATGCTAAAAATAGTAAATTGCCAAAATTGACAGAAAACTGTTTTGAGCCAGTCAGAAAAGGTGGGTGGCCACCGATATCCACCTGGATCAATCCTCCCTCTTTAGGAAGAAATGGTATCGATTGCATTGATTTCCAAGAAGAGAGGCAAAATCATTTGCTGGATCTGCATTTTGGTGAGCTGCTTGTATTGCTGGAGACGTCGCGCTGCTTAGTTTGTGGAAGTTTTTCATGAACCTATTGCAGATGAGGTTGTTCAACAAGTCGAGCTACATGAGAAGAGGGTGTGAATAAGTAATTTTTTGTGCTTTGTTGCAACCTTGTCGACCTTCTTCTGTTGGATAGAAGGTGCAGGGGGAGAGGCTGTAGTGGTTGCAGTGCCCTTTTGTTCTCCTTTTGAACAGATTGTGAAGAAGCTGAATTTTGCAGTATGAGATACTACCTTGCGACACTTTTTAGGTGGAACAATAGTTGGAACTACCTATGGTATTCTGTAGAGATAACACCCCAAAGTAACAATGACACTACGGGTTCAAGACTCATAAATAACATGGCGTCTCCACATATATGGTTGGCCCAAGAGAACATCACAGACATCCAATGGGGAAACATCACATAATACCTCATCCTCGAAGGGTTGGATGCCATATGAAAATCGACACTTTTGGCTGACACAGATATCTCGTACTTGCCGAAGCCACCCGATGTTGTATGGATGTGGGTGTGGTGTTGTCGACAATCCGAACTATTTGACGACCTCTGCTGAGATGAGGTTTTTCTGGTTTCTGCTATCAGCAATAAAATGTAGCGGTGTCCCCTTCACCCACATCTGTGAATGAAAAAGTCCCTCCCTCTCTTCAGGATCTGTTGGTTCTTCTCGTTGAATTGTCGCGGTCGTGAGAATAGCGGTGGGGTCTGTGTCAATGATCTGTCCTTTACCAAAATATTTAGAATCAAGGTTCGGCTCCTTCTCTTTGATCTTGGAAACCAATGACTATTTTGAGAGACATTCATCGGTGTTGTGCCAGGGGATTTTGTGGAAATCACACCATTTTTCGGTGTCCTTCTTTGTCTTCCCGTGACCCTTATTTTCTTGTGTCTTGGACTGGTTTTTGGGAGACTGTTTGTTAGGGATGTTTTTTTCATACTTTGGTTGTTATGGATTTGCAGACCCGAATTCTCGTTTGTTCTGGTGCTTAAATTTCTGCTCAATTTTATCAACATATTGATAAGCAACACTGAGTGATGAGATGTCCAGAAAATCCATTTCAGTCTAGATGTATTTGTGTAGATCCCCATGGTATTTCAGAACCAAATTTCGCTCGGAGTCTTTGATAACCAGCTTGGTGCACAGGGTATGGAAGGTATTGGTGAACTCCGAAACTGCTTGGCCCCTCTCTTGCTGCAGTGTGGTCCATCTCATGTACTGGTCCTCATAGTTGCCAACAGGGTAATACTGTTCCTTTACATCATCCACAAAAAAATCCCAAGTGGGATCGACCCCATATATTCCAGACTCCTCTATGGAACATTTCTCCCAGTAATTTTCCCACCAATGTTTGACATGAGAGAGAACTTTAAGGAGTGCGAAGGTGATCTTTATTTGTCGGAAAAGTTGTGAAAGAAGAAATAACCTTCTAGCAGAGTTAACAATTTTTCTAGGGCTTCTGCATCTATCTGTCCTTCAAATACAAGAATATCAAAATTAACTTGTACCTTGAAAGATGAGTTGCCTCCAAAGTGACCACTTGATGAATATGTGCCTGATGCTATCGGCAGACCTTTAAGGATGTGGGAAAAATTCTCCATCATTTCGTCTCTCTGTCGCGTGAGAGATTGCTCAAGCAACAGATTGATAGGATTGTCTTCTCCATCGTTTTTCTTTTCTTCCGTGATTGAGGGTTTCTTGGGTGTGCAAGAGTGATTGTCTTCAATAGAGACAAGCTCAAGACCCAACTTTCTATACTCAAACCTCGTCGGGGACATGCACTGAAAAAATGATCAAGAGCAGCCTGCTCTGATACCATCGATCTAGATTATTTTCGACACGAAATGTGAGCGGAGATATAATAAAGAAATTCACAGAGATATCACAGATATTCAATAATATAACATAAATGTATCAGAGATGCAACCATAAACACAGATATACAGTAATACACGATTTCTATTAATGAAATAAATGTACAAAGAATGTAAAAATACAGAGTGAAAGACTCGCTAGAATGGTGGCAGCTTATCTCTGAGAAGAGATGTGACGGCTACTCCCATTTGCAAGAAGATGGTTACAATGAGGCTCTAAAGGCCTTTTTACAATAAACAAGAATTCCAAAAATACTAGACATCCAAAAACCTAACCCTAGGAGATGAAGCACCAAAAGTCATGTGGGCCTCGTTTGGGTAAGTTAGTACATCAACTTTTCGGGGTCGTACCTTTTGCATACGATCTCTGTTTTAGGCGTATGATAGCTCGTTGGAAAGGTATCATCGAGGAGATTCATTTTGGGGGCTCAGTCGTTCCTTCATCAATAATTGAGAACCTCTATCTCGAAAAACCTTCATTTGGTCTCTCAAAATAGCCCCGGAAGTTAAAACCTGCTAAAAATAGTAAATTGCCAAAATTGTCAGAAAATTGTTTTTAGTCTGTCGAAAAAGGTGGGTGGCCACCGATATCCACCTAGATCAATGATCCCTCCTTATGAAGAAATGGTATCCATTGCGTTGATTTCTCGGGGGAGAGGGAAAAGCATTTGTTGGATCTGCATCTTGGTGAGTTGCTTGTATTGCTGGAGACATCGCGCTTCTTAGTTTGTGAAGGATTGTCATGAACCTGTTGAAGCTGAGGCTATTCAACAAGTCAAGCTAGATGAGAGGAAGGTGTGCAGAAATAATCTTTGTGCTTTGCTGCAACCTTGTCGACCTGATTCTATTGGATAGAAGGTGCAGGGGGCGAGGCTGTAGTGGTTGCAGTGTCCTTTTGTTCCCCTTTTGAACAGATTCTGAAGAAGCTGAATTTTGCAGTATGAGATACTAACTTGCAACACTTTTTAGGTGGAACAATAGTTGGAACTACCTCTGGTATTCTTTAGAGATAACCCTCCAAAGTAACAATGAAACTACGGGGTCGAGACTCATAAACAACATGGCATCTCCACATATATGATTGGCCGAAGAGAACATCACAGAAATCCAGTGGGACAACATCACATAATACCTCATCCTTGAAGGGTTGGATGCCGTATGACAATCGACACTGTTGGAGGACATGGAGATCTCATCCTTGCCGAAGCCACCCGATGTTGTATGGCTGCGGGTGTGGTGTTTTCGACAATCCCAACTATTTTACGACCATTGCTGAGATGACATTTTTCTGGCTTTCGCTATCAACAATAAAATGCAGTGGAGTCCCCTTCACCCACATATGTGAATGAAAAAGTTGCTCCCCCTCTTCAGGATCTGTTGGTTCTTCTTGTTGAATTGCTGTGGTCGCGACAATAGCAGTGGGGTCTGCATCAATGATCTGTCCTTTACCATAAGATTCAGAATTAGGTTTCGGCTCCTTGTCTTTGATCTTAGCCACCAATGACTCTTTTGAGCACCATTCATCGGTGTTGTGCCAGGGAATTTTGTGGAAATCAAACCATTTTTCGGTGTCCTTCTTTGTCTTCCCGTGACCCTTCTTTTCCCGTGTCTTGGACTAGTTTTTGGGAGACTGTTTGTTAGGGCCATCTTTTTCATACTTTGGTTGTTACGGATTTACAGTAACAAATTCCCGTTTGTTCTGGTGCTTAAATTTCTGCTCAATTTTAACAACATATCGATAAGCAACACTGAGTGATGAGATGTCCAGAAAATCCATTTTAGCCTGGATGTATCTGTGTAGAGCCCCACGGTATTTCAGAACCAAATGTCACTCGGAGTCTTTGATACCCATCTTGGTGTGCAAGGTATGGAAGGTATTGGTGAACTCTGCAACTGTTTGGCCCCTCTCTTGCCGCAGTGTGGCCCATCTCATGTACTGGTCCTCATAGTTGCCAATAGGGTAATACTGTTCCTTTACCACATCCACAAAAAAATCCCAAGTGGGACCGACCCCATATATTCCAGACTCCTCTGTGGAACTTTTCTCCCAGTAAGTTTCCCACCAATGTTTGACATGAGGGAGAGCTTTAAGGAG